>OW804095.1:27211814-27236707 GCA_942159475.1 Sthenelais limicola
AACATGATTCTTTTGAAATGGTTCTAGTCCCCTGGAAGCCCAGGTAAGGGGAACTAACAAAATTGACTTTGGCTGATGGCATAAAAAACGGCTTTTTTTTAAGAAAGATTTTATTTTATGGTTGCCGACTCCCCTTTTCGGGTTTAGTTCTGTCGGTCCAAGACGCAACTAAATTTAATTTGAATGTAGATACAGTACTTATTATCACATACACAAAAAATCGGGACGGATTTTCAGGCAAAATTTTGTTACGGTTACAAGCATCAGTACAAAGTCGCCTTAAAGACACTTACATGTAGTATACTACCCCAGGAGCTAGCCCAAATGCATCTGCAAGAACTTAGTAAGCAACAATTCAGTGAAGCATCATATAAGCATATATAAAAGCTAAAAGCTGAGGAGAACTGGATGTTATAGGAAATAATGTATTGTTCTCTCCTGAAATAGGATTGAGCTGATTATGACAGTTGAAAAGTTAGTAAAAGTAAAGGTAAAGCAAAAATCGGTGGTAATATTGAAAATTCTTTTCATATAAGCGCATCTATTATTGTTTTTAACTACTGGGCCTATACCAAAAAAATGTCGTGTTGTGACCGTTCGTCGCTGAAGCTGTATTGTCGTTATTGTAATTTGTAATGAGTATTCATTAATTATTTCTGTAATGATATGAAGTTAATGTATATTTAAACTGTATATTTTTTCAAGGAGATGAGACCTACCACATTGTGGAAATCTTCCTAATAAAATGTTTTAAAAAAAACAAAAAAACTTTACATCTTGTGAGGCCACCCGAGAAACTTGTGGAAGTTCTCTGCAAAAAGCTGAGCCATGAACCACAACAGCCTGGTAAAACCAGTTCAAAATCCACATCCCATACCTAGCATTTTACAAAGCACCTTTTAACATATAAAGCCACCATTTCTGAGTTTTGTTAACTAAAGTTATGGCTCCCTAGATCCTCCTTCTCCCCCAGTTGCCATGTACTTGCTTTTTACAAAATTAACACCTGGGGACGGGAAGGTAGCATGGTTTACTTGTGTACATTTCCTCGGGGGAGTCTAAATACAGCCTGTATGTACATTACCATGATTATGGATCTATATGCAGGCGGGGAGGCTGGTTATAGCGGGGTTGTATAGCAGACTTCTTGCTGTATAGGTATGTCTGCAGCAGTGTGCAACATAGTGAATTTGGAGATGAGAGACCGTCGGTCTCTGCCAAATTGTAACAGTGGAGACCGAAAAGATTTTACAGAGACCAAAAAAAAAGTCTGGTTCATAGATAGGGTTCCCGTGGTCCAGAGCAGTTTGAACATTTTATCACTTGGATATTTCATTGGAGACCGTCGGGCCCTGACAATTATCAATTTCAGAGACCGACGAAAATTCAATGGAGACCTGGGCGTCGGTCTCTGGGTTATGTTGCACACTGTGCAGTCATTTGGAGATGGTAGTATACTACACTAGAAGTTTGTAGAAGACCAGCTATAGGAGCTGAACTAAACAGTCTGGTAAACACCATACAGTAATAGATGGCAGTATACTGCCCCAGGAGTTAGTGCAAGACCTGCTATATGAGCTGAACTAAACAGCCTGGTAAAACATACAATAATAGATGGTAGTATACTACCCCAGCAGTTAATGGACGACCAGCTATATGAGCTGAACTAAACAGTCTGGTAAACACCATACAATAATAGAAGGTAGTATACTACACCAACAGTTAATGGAAGACCAGCTATAGGAGCTGAACTGAACAGCCTGGTAAAACATCATACAATAATAGATGGTAGTATAATACCCCAGCAGTTAGTGGAAGACCAGCTGAACTAAACAGCCTGGTAAACACCATACAACAATAGATGGTAGTATACTACCCCAGCAGTTAATGGAAGACCAGCTATATGAGCTGAACTAAACAGCCTGGTACACTATACAAATACTAGAGTACAGGTGAAGCCTGCTATAGTTACTCGAGGGCTGTATATAAGGTAGAGTGTATAGAGGGTAGGTGGGGTAGGTAATTGGTAGGTAAGGCCGCCTGTGGGGGCTCTACCAATCAATACAGACATCAATCTGATCAATGGTATAGGCGGGGCACAGTGCACTGTTGCTCCTGCCTTAATGTATGAGGGCATCCTAGATCACACCACTCATGCACCATGCCCATGCAATAGCCATATCAACTGGCAGGGAAACAACACATAAAAATAGTCTATATGTTCATATTTTATATATGTGTGGAATGAAGCTGTAGTACATGGTGGGATATGTTTTAATGAGGGTTCTTTTTGTTGGTTGGTCCAATGGGTGACTTCATTCTATTCTAGTTGGTTAAAGTTGACTGGAGTTAGAAAATTAGTTGAATTGTGATATGTCAGGTAAATAATTTCTTGTGAAATATCGATTAAATATTTATGAAACAGGATGCACAAAATATTATCATAAATCCTGAGGCCCTCCCAAAATCTCCCCCTTACTTCTATTTAATCTCTCTTTAATGCCATTGGAAAAACCTAAATCCGGCCTTAATTATTGCCCCGATAATACCGGGACTTGAGTCTTCGGTATTTGAAATCTTTCAAAAATTCCTCCAAACTCCTCCATTTTGACCAAATTTCTTCACAGCTTTCAAATGCAACTCGTTATCAGATTGGTAAGATTTTCAAAAATTATGATACTCAAAATCTAGCATTTTTGGTCACCAAGATGTTTCCCTAAATATTAGTAATTCACTTTCTTTTTTGTTGGTGAAAAGATTTCTGAAAATTTTCAGTATTTTTGTGTATGACCTGACCGTTGTTGATGGCTATGATGCTGCACCAACATGTCTATACAACTATTCATGTCAGATCCCAGTCTGCTATTGGAAGGGTAGTGTTTGGATATTCTATCTCTATTTAGTGATGGGGGTATCTGTATATACAGTCACCTCTACCACTGAACCTTACTGGGCTACACATGGTAAGGTGGAGGAATGGAGAGGGAGAGATAGAAAGGTGGGTCTAGGCTACTATGGGGGATTTGAGTTAGCCACCTTACTTGCCATTCACAGTGCATGGTGCAGTCTAGGCCCAAAGATGACTGAGTCCCTTCAAACGGAGGGAACCTCTCGCCTCGAACCGCAAAGTGCCATTAGCCCTTTTTGTTTACATGAAGGATACAGGATTCAACCCAAATTTTCACAGGGAAGTCTGAGGCTGTCAAATGTTCTCAGAGTAAAGGGTATGCCATGCTGACACAAGAGAGATGGCCGGTTACAAAAGCCTGCAAAATTCATATGAGACAATTTAGAGATGAACTAGTCTCTAGTTTGGATACAGGAGAAACCCAAATATCAGTAATGTTAGTTTCATCTAAACTCAATTAAAGTTAAATTCGTTTATAGCGTCTTTGATTCCTACTGCATGAAGCAATGCCCAACTACAAGCGGATTGTGCAGCATATTCAGTTTTGTCAGGAACCCACATAAGCACGGTCAACCTTTGACCGAAAAAAACTCAAAATCAGTTCTACAATAGGATGAATGAGTATTATAGTTTACCATCCCCAAAGAAATAATGAGTTGCCAGTGCAAACCTATGTGGTATATGGATGGAACATAGCAAGGGGGGAAGTCTGTACACTTGTTAGTGACTGATGGAGGGCAGGAAGTTAGGAAGGTTAGCCCGAGATCTTTCGTGCTCCCGAGGTCACTAACAAGTGACAGACTTCACCCGAGCTTTGTTCCATATTTATTACACCCCATTAATAGATAAAATTAAAAAAAAACAAATAAAAATAAAAGGAGTAATATCAGTTTTTGGTGGACCTACTTGTTGTATGCGCCAAGGGTGGCATAATTTACATGTTATGCACCACCTTGTCCAAGTGTGGCATACAATGCTGAAGGTATAGGCAACTACAGCACAGGGGTGTAATAATAAAGTTGGGACTACCTCCAGACAACCCCATTATTGCATGTAATGTGTATTGGTAGTTGAAGAGTTGGAGGCAAGGTGTGGCTGGGATGGGTTAGCTCGGGAGGGGTTCTGATTGTCTGCATCTGTTCACTCTCTGTGCATGCTGCTCCATCATACTGGATGTTGCATAGACTTGGTTAAGGCATTCAACTAGCTTTACTCAAATTAAGATGGTCATAACTAAAAGTTTAGAGAAAGAATCCACTATATTCAGTCTAGGCTCAAAAGTTGTGGGAGTCCCTCCAAACTGAGAGAGGCTGCGCTCCAAACTGCAAAATGCAATTTAAATGCTATTAAACTAGCATTATGACGTGTACTCCAGGGCCGGGAAAGCCATTAGCGCAGTAGGCGTCCCATCACTGACATAGCATTCTTCTATGCTGCTATTGGCGACTGACTGTAAGTAAGGGTTGGATCTACACACACACAGCTTATTTCTCTCCTACTGCACGAAACAATGCACAACTCGTAGCTGATTGTGCAGTTTTGGAGGAGAAAAAACTCAAAATCAGTACTGCGATAAAATAAAAAAGTTTCAACATCCCAAGAAATAATGAGTTAGAACCTGTTGCCAGTGCAAACATTAATATTACATATACTAATAAATCACACAACCCGCTATGTCCTCAACATTCATAGACCTGTGGATGCCAAAGAGCGTGGAAGGAACTGCCGATAGTATATTGTTCATTAGATATACTTAGTGTCATTTGATATTATGCTCTATATTTATAATGCATTATTCTCTTGGCACAGGTCTATGTTTCACCACACAGATCACCCAGAAGAGGTATCCTAATGGTGCCGTTTCTTCTGGTGCTTCATAAATCATAGTTGATAGTCAGGAGGAATTGATGGATAAATATATATCATAACAAACCCCTCGGGGAGGTGGTTTCTAGTTTCTAATAACTAATGCACCCTGTCCAAGTAAATTACAGATATGCTGGAATCATGCTGATAAAATCTCCTTTGCTTCGTTCTTGATGGTGTCAGCATGTCTGCATTCATGTTGTGTAATAATATCATATCATATGGAAATTTGTAATCGTTAAAAGATTGAATCAATGTGGAACCCTTCAAAGAAGTTGTATGGATAAGAAGATTTTTTTAACCAAAAAGCTAGAAGGAATTTGTGTTCGTTAGTCTCGTTTGACACCATGTAATTTTAAGAGAGTACAATCCGTGTGATTGGTTTAATATAAATAACATGGGATCAACAAAGGTCCTTCATATGTTTTGTAAGTACAGCCTAGGCTCAGAACCTCTCAGATCAGATAAGAATGGTATGTCAGTGATTGCATGCCTACTGCGCTAATGGCTATCCCGGCTCTAGCGCAGGCGTCATAATGGGATTCTAATGACATGTTGCTGTTTGCGGCGAGAGGCTCTCCCTCAGTTTGGAGGGACTCTCTCTACTCTAAGCCTAGACTGAGTAGACTGTTGCTCTACTTCCTTGATTGAACCAATCATAAGTATAAAATACTCGTTGATTTCACATGATATGTTTCTATTGTCAGATATTTTAATGGGTACTCCTTGATAGCATTTAGAATTGGTTGTTTATCAAAACCTTGGTAAACCAAGTAGAACTTATGTTTACTCCTTTACAGCACAACAACTTGTTACATAGCGTTTATATAACAACTTGGGAGGTGTTATTACTATAAACACTTAGCTAGCTGTACATGTGCAATCCATTATATGATATCTCCAACACAACATTGTACAGATGTATCTTCTATTAGTTATAGATAGATACATGCTGTGTGCATTACAAAACCACTTCGTACATTAAGATGCATTCAACACTGGTTATGGCTATACATGTTTGTCCCATTATAAAGATGCTCATGTGCTATGCGTTATGAATGGATGGTGAAGGATAAAACTGTAAGTAAAGTGGTCCGGGCCTCCTTGATTTAGATGAGTTAACATGCTGCATATGCGTCAGATTTTCCGAAATTCTACAATTGGCAACTCTACACTTTTAGTCAATTCTGCTAAATTAGGCTGCAATTTGATCGTTACTAGGTAAATGCGAGTATATTCGGCATTGTATTGATTCTAGCAATCTGTTTGGTAAGGTTGGACTGTATTTTGAACTTTATTTTCGTCTGAAATTTGGGTTATTCGAGAAGATTGGCGAAGTTGAATTATACATTTTCTGAAAATCTTACCCATATCTAGTGTATAATGCATGTACAAGTAGAATTCAGTCGGCAGAGGGTTTATAAATAATAACACGTTGCGGTTTGAGGCGAGAGGCCTTCCCTCCGTTTGAAGGGACTCTCTCATCTATGGGCCTAGACTGAATTGACCAATAACCTTGGAATCCGAGTAGCATTTCTCCTTCAAAATGCAGCACAATTTGGAAGAGAATATTATTTAGTAACATGGATGGCGATATAATGCTTAGTTTTCGGCAATTCCAAGATAGATGCAATTGACATACAGGTCATGGAAAACATGGGACTTTCACTTTTGCAGAGATCTAAGTCGATATTTTATTTTAGGCAAGAAAACATTGGCCGACTCCCAAATAGTTATCATTGCCCCTTCCTCAGGTGTGCAGGAAACGATAGCATATAAGAACAACACATTCTGTCTATAATAAAGAGGTTAGTAGTAGAGGTGGACTCTTTTATTTGCATGAGTTTACCTTTGCTGTACACGCCTGCTGCATACCTGGTGTGGGTGGGGAGTCACTCCCTGCCCGGGCTGCTGCAGGGTCGAGTCACTCTATCTAGGGCACAGTGGGAGGAGGAGGAGGAGTATAGGGGTTCGGGGTGATCAAGTTGTGAATAGTTTCCACCTATAAGCTCAGGTATGTGACTTGCTGTGCTGTTTGGGGTGGTGGGGAGGGGAGGGGGAATGACGAGGGGGAGGGCATGTGTCTGAGGAGGAGGAGAATGGGGGGGTAAGTGATAATGATATAGACAGGGGAGGCAGGGAAGGGGTGGCGGATAACAAATGTGGAGAGAATAGGAGGAAGGATGTCAAGGGGGAAGAGGAGGTGAAAGCGGGAAAAGGAATTTAGTAAGGAAAGACGGAAGGGGTTGAAGATAAAGGAAGGAGGAGGGGAAAATGGGTTGAGGATTTATACTGGTGTTATACGTATAGTTGCAGGTAACATGTAAAGTAAATGAACATTTAGGTAGGTACCCTTACACCAAGTCATCCCTTCAACCCTCTAAGGTATAACACTGGAGTTATTTCACAATGCATCAAGAGGCGTGTTTAGGAGGGTAAGAGAGGGTTGAAGGGATGACTTGGTGATCAATGGCTGACTACCCCCCACCCCCACCCCCTCTACCTGAGGTATGTGGCACTGTTGCATGTCTGACTCAGCTATCAGCTATTGGTGCCAGTCATGTATCATCTCTAACTTCACTCTAATTCTGGGATGCAAGTACATCAGCATTTCTACTGAAACCAGTACTTTTGATAACTTCAAAAAGTTGTCAATTCTGCCTCAAATTCCTTCATTTATATACAAATTTCGTCAAAACAACAAATAAATCTCCAAATCTGATAGGACAAATTTCAAAATTGGACATTCTCAAAATAACATTAATTTTGTGTCATCAAAATGTTTGTTTTTGGATCAGATTGCAGTATCCTGGACAGGTAGTACAGGATATAAAATTATAAAAATTAACTTTTTTCTCTCTCAAAATCTTTCCAGTCCAGCCTATTACCGCGTTTCAGCAACCAAATTTGGGGATTAAATTGGTATGTGGTAAGAAGGGACCATAGAGCGGCCGGTGCCTCCCCAGCTCTTAACCACTAACACATGTTTGGAGCGTGAGGCCCTCTATGAGTAGGGTGTTTAGGTCAAAATTAAATATAGCTGAATATAATTAATGATTAATCATATAATATTAATTATATATAATATTGTTATTTTGACATTGTGATATCAGTTTCATCACTTCCCAGTCATATGCATACACTATTTCTTTTAAATACATTGTTAATACTCAATCCTCCCAAATGCTCAGTTACTATAGTGCAACTTCAAGAGCCCCAGTCTCAGTAACCCTACACCTTGTGGTGACAGCCTAAGAGATGTTATGGGTAAAGTGCGATCAAGCGCGCAGGGAGGATGGGAGATCATATCTGGGCCCTCCGGTAATAGGCTGGAGTGTTTCGGTATTTTGGCATGACCCGACTGGCATCCCTGTTGTCCTCCCCCATGTACCAGTACTCGGAAGAACTTTCCAAGGCGATTCACTGATTTAACGCTTTAAATGAGGGGGAAAGTTAATCAAATAGTTTGAATCTATTTGAAACACTGAGGAAGTTTTTTGTAATGCCCTTCTATGCCAATCCTGGGCGAATTAGTACTCAACTAAACCCTGTCCAATATGCATGGCCCAAAGGAAGAAAATCCTTGCCTATCCAGCCCATAGACATTCAATATTGAATCTAACTGTGTGGTGGGAAGGGTTGCTGGTGGGTAGTGGGGAAAGTTACCTCTCATGGTGTGGACTGACTGGTGAAATATTGATCTGTTGAAGGTAATCGGGAGCGGGGGGTGGGGGGACTTCAGACTGCAATCTGGGATGGTTGATGTTTGAAGGGGGAGTGGGCAAAATCTTTGAGTTTACATCCGTATGATGCCTTAAGCATTAACCCAGTGTGTTACGGGAATTTTATTTTTCATTAAAGACCATAGATTTTTTTCCAATAATTTCAAAATACCACATATACATAGTTTTTTCTGTTAAATAATGTACATAATGAGAATCATCAGTAAAAAATGTGGTTCTTTTCTCATGGCTTATATAATGCCATTTTGCCACCCGGGAGTGACTATTTCAGATTAAAACTACTGAGAGATATCCAAATTAAACACAAATTAGACCCATTCTTTATAGGACCTTAGAGTAAAACATATGTTTTACTCTAAGATAGGACAATTTAAATCGACTGTTTGACTTCTGTATATATACAAATCTAGGTTAGGATGTGGGTGCGTGTGTGAGAGGGGGAGGGGTGTAGGTGGGGGAGGGGGGAGAATTGGTGGATGGGGGGTGTGATGAGAACATGCGGCACGAGAAGCTGTCATTAATCATAGTCATTAAAGGTAAACATGGCCGGGCAATAATAGGACGACCGTCCACTTACCCATTGATACATCAACCACTTAGCCTGGTCTGTAGAGCATCCCCTTAAAGCTGGAATACAGGCTAATTTGTACATGTTATACATTGATACTTTTTGCTCAGAATTGAGAGTCCCTTCAAACTGAGCATAAAAAAAACTTCTCGCTCATAACCGCAAAATGTCATTAAATTTAAAATGCCAAGAGGATGCATACTCCAGGGCTAGGAAAGCCATTAGCGCAGTAGGCGTCCAAACACTGACATACAATGATCTGATATTTGTTGTGTTCTCACGTGGAAGGTATCCCATGAGATGAAGGTAGGAGAACCTTTTTTCCCCTTCTTTTTAATCGTCAAAATCATTTCTTTCAAGTTCCATAAATGATTGATTAAAACTGTTTCTTTATATCTGATGGAATCAAATGCATCATTAATATCGATGGTTTAATACTGCATTCTAAGTTTTATCGACCAAGACCATTATTTCCACTCATTGCTTAAACCAGTGTTGCTTCTTTAATGATAATGATAATAATGATATAAAAAAAAGGTTTAACGGCAATAGTGAACTAAAAGTTCAAAGAATTTCCACGTACGCAGAAATTAAAATATATCTTGACACTTTAGAGCCAAGAAGTACAAACACCAGAGAGAGATCCTCCTAATTTATGACCAAAAGACTTTCAGTTGGGTCGGAAAAGTAGAAGACTTTAAAAATACAGTGAGGTCATTCACACAGACGCTGGGAGGGCTGGTCACACATTAAATAACAGATGGCTTTCTTCCTAATGTTCTGCCTTGGCTTTAAAAGGCATCACCGCCCCCGCCCCCCCCCCCCCCCCCACACCAATACACACTCACCCCCCTGCTTTCACGTCCCATAGAGGTCGCTATCAAAAAAGACCTTAGAAAAGAAACAAAATAAATTCTTGAAACTTTGGTCTGGGAACTGAGTGATGTGTGTTTTCTGCTCGTTGGAAAATGGTTGGAAAATGAAAGGGTCATTAGAATTACTATATTATAAGAAACATGGGAATTGTAACCTGCATGTGACTTATATAAGGGCTAAGGGATTTTTAAAATATAGGCCCTTGATAGCCCTGCCCCTTCGGCAATGTGTATTACCACAAGAAAACCCAGTTTATTACCCCAGAAACTAGTGAAAGTTTAAACATCATTTACGACATCAGACCTTAGATTAAGAGAAATTACTCTAAGATCAGACATACTAAGCCGACTCACCCTTCAACTTGGCCAAATGACTGTATCCAACATGCAGTGAATTTGATGGGCGGCGATTTCGCACCGATTCGAAATCCGTCGGTCAGTCGGTTTAGTATGTCTCGCCCTTAACGCTGGGAACCCATCAGAACAATTCCCAGTGATATTCAAAAAATCATATTTAAACAAATAAATTCCACTTTCCCATGAGAAACCATATATGCAATCTTTTGTGTATGTGTTCTGAGTCAGTACATAAGAATGCCAAGTACTCAGAATATTACAAAAAATGTCTTTAATAAGGTTGATATAAGTGTCTCTAGGAAGGCAGAGTTAGACAGGTGTGGTCCCTGTATGCACTTATCATACGAGGCACCAGGTGTGACGGTGGCGCTACTAGCGGCGCCACTCTGTTTTTAATTCCGTTTTTAATTTCTGCAATTAAGTCACAAGTATTTAGTTTAGTTTCCCTCAATCCATGTTTATATCGTGTTACTGATGTAGGACAATCTATGTTTAATTGTTTTACAGGGTAGGTGTATTGTAGAAGAATTGATATATAGAGCTCCGAGTAAAAGACTTCTCCAAGTTCAGAGGCATGGCCTCCTTCCCTTTGCTTACTTTGAACTCAGGGCTTTGAAATAGAGCATATGTCAACTTAATTTTACTTGGCTGTTCAATTAAATTTAATACTCAGATTAATTTAATAATTAAGCTAAAAGATGACCTTACTTGGCAGAATTAATTTAGCAAATGTTATTATTTGGGCGCATCCCCCAACCCCCACCTTGCTTGTTTTGATCTCGGACATTGCTCGACTTACTTATACGGATAATTTTGACCTCGGGCGGACAAGGGCTACCAAATACCACTCACCCCTGTTCTATAAATAGCTCCTCCTGTGTGTTTGAGGAGCTCCAGATTTAACCATGGCAACGCCGATGGCCACTCGCCATGTGCGGAGCGACATGCGCAAGCTGGTCTCTGTGAGTTGTCACGTGACGTCGGCTCTCCATGGCAACCCAACAGCTGGCGTCTCTGTCACCCTGGCGCCCTGCTGGGCCTCAATGTCAAGGTCATTTGGGCCTTAATGTCAAGGTCTTTTCCTAAAGGAATTAACTAAGGTGGGGACTGGAAGAAAAAAGCCAGTGCAAGGAAGATCAAAGACTTGTGCACAGCTTAGATTCTTATGGTTTAAAAACGAAATCTTTAAAAGAAGTTCTTTATTTAGACTCACTGTTGTGGGATTCAAATTTGGAAACAATTAAAATAAATTATTTCACAAAATGTGTTTGGGTGTTTTCCCTCAAATATCCCGAATTTACAGCAAAAATGATAACAATCCGAGGGGAAAATCGTTCACATTGGCGCCTTTTCAAAATAATAGAATAATTTTATTTCCATATTAGATTTACATAGCTTGTTATTATAAAGTATACAATAATTGAAACAAATGTATGGAAAATGAAATAATCTCGGTAATTAACACAGGTCCTCTGACATTAGTGGGCGCTCTATATGGTTATGATGTCCTCCTGAAATAGGGGATTTGCATGTGCCACTGCGCATGTCTATTACAGTGCATCCTGGGATGGATTCTGTTGAAATCTGACATACACATATTTGGCAATATTTTTATCGAAAATTCCACGAATGTTTTCACCAATGTCAGAGTTTGTATAAATGAGCTATGAACACCAAATGCATGATGGGAAAGATGGGGTAGACTCCTGTCATGGAAGCATGTATGATACATGGATATTGATATCAGAGGACTGATAGAAAGTGTTTTTCTATAGATTTTATACTGTACCATTAGTCCCATAATTCCATGCAAATCGAGATTCAAAATGGTGGCTATGCAAAACCCCCTATTGTAACCTCTCCGTTTTCACATTCACTAAATACTTTCGCTTCCCGTCGCCTCCACCCACAGGAAAACCCTAGAGGACCCCCTACTGGGGAACTATGATAGGGCAATCATCATCTCTTCCTTTCTGATATAAAAAAGCCATTATGTTTGTAAGAAGGAAGCAGTATGAATGGGGGCAGATGCGTGTTTCGTATAAAAACATGTCCATGTTATGTGTAATGGTAGTGGAAGTTGTAGGTGTGCTAGACACCTGGCCCTACAAATTATATGGGTCAGATTTTCAGAAAATGTACAATTGGCAGCTCTACACATTTAGGACATTCAGCTAAATTAGGCTTAAAAATGAAGAATACCGGGTATATCTGAGTATATTTGGTATCACATGGATTTAAAGTATCAGTTCTGTCATGTTAAACTGCATTTTGAAGCTCATTTTTGTCTTAAATGTGGGCTATTTGAGAGGATTGGTGACGGCGAATTGTACATTTTCTGAAAATCTGACCCATATGGGATACCCTGTGACTTTTTATTGGTGAGGAGGAAGAATAGGAGGAAAGAAGTAGAAAATGGGGAACAAATATATGATAGTCTATAAAGGCCCATGCAGAGCCTATGAGATGAGATAGGATCGGTATGCTAATGGCTTTTCCGGCCCTGGAGTAGGCCCACTACTACCGTTCTAATAGTGTTAAACTAAAGGACTCGAGTCAGCCAATAAAGAGGAGAAATAACTCTGAATTGATTTGAATATTTAATTAAATATATAACTCATTTGCTGTCTGAATATATATGGATGATATTTCCCTCAGATAATTAACTAATAAATGAACATAGTTATATTATACACTGCTAATAAGTAATTTTATGCAGTCCTAATTAAGTAATTTAAATTTTATTTGATTTCCCCATTCAGGCCTGATAAGAGGGACCACACACCTAGTCCACATTTATCATGGCAAAATGTGGCACCTAATTTTCAGTTGATTGTAATCGTATAATGATTTTATAATATTAGGTGTAAGAAGTGTTTGATAAGTTAATATCATGTTGACAACATGGAATCTGGGGCCATGCATGATGTTTTACATGGTGACGTTTCACTCTAACACACACACGTGACCTTAGGGCTGTGTTTATATCTGTGACGTCACACTTTTACCCAGAATTCCTCGTCAGTGACGTCTGACTTTAACCCAAATTTCCATATCCGTGGAGGTTTGTGCTTTTGATAGACACACACACACCAAAAAAAAGGAAGTCAACTATTCTTACATTCATTTTTTCACTTCCTCCCATATTAAAAATGTTTTTTGCTGGCAATATCTTGCAAGAGACCTTATGTTGTGTTCCTAACTTGGTAACTTTTAATTCAGAATTTTTGTTACTTTCACTTTTATCAACTCTAAATTCGAAGAAAGAAAAAAGGAAATCGGTTCATGAAAAAGTTTCCAAGTTATGAACGTATCACAAGTCTCTTCAAAGATATTTTCCAACTGCTGTTTAACTTCCCAGAGCCTTACTAGGTTACATATCTATAACAAAAAATCTCCTCACTTGTAATTTCTCAGGTAGGGGAAAAAGTACCGACCTCCCCCGACTGTAATCATTATTGTAATGGAGCGGGGTCTGGTGTATCTCCGTGTAGGATCATATGGAATATCTAGACTGGAGACTTTTACCTTTAAAAACCAGTCCTGCCTCTCTTCTTCCATCTCTGCCTTTCATTTGTCGACTCAGATGAATATTATTCCCCTAGACAGAAAGATGTCTAGATACGTTCTCTAGTCTGCAGTGTCAGCTTGCCATTGTGTCGGAGTTGTTTGACTTGTTACCTTGGTTTGTCTTTCACCAAAAGTTTATATTAATACTGAATATGAAGGTAGACTTTTGATAAGCCCTGCAGCAGCAAAAACAAACTTGATAAATTCCTCCTCCTCCGAATCAACTTTATACACACTGAAGAATAAGTAGAGTTGTATGTGGTTGTCCGCTCACACCAAAGAAAGATAAAACCTGGTTGTCCGCAGGACGCCCAAATATCCATTTTAGGTTGTTTCTAAAATGGATATTTGGACGATCTAAAATGGATATTTGGGTGTCCTGCGGGCCACAGGATTTGTTCAACCCTTATACCTAGACTTGTATCTAGTATTTGATTATTTTGTTTCAAAAATTTTCACCCAAAAGAAATCGATGATATTAGAGTCACTACTGCCTCTACTGAGGCCCCAACTTGAGATAGGGTGAGGAACGTTAAACCCCCGATCATCAACATTATTCCCCTCGTGTATTCATTGTGTAAAATCCCGTCTAGTATATACAAATGCTGAACACACCACAGTTTAAACCAGATGTATATGGGTCAGATTTTAAAAAAATGTACAATTGGCAGCTGTACACATATAGTAAATTATGCTAAGATAGGCTGCAATGTGGCCAATACTAGGTAAATTCAAGTATAGTTGGCATTGCATTGATTATAGCAATCTGTTTGGTTAGGTTGAACTGTATTTCTAAGTTTATTTTCGTCTGAAATTTGGAATATTGGCGTAGATTGGCGAAGTTGAATTGTACATTTTCTGAGAATCTGACCCATATGATATTAGTATACAGCTGGTTTTGCCAATACACATGTTTACCAATAAACAAGGGTGACTTGTACCCAGTCACCCCTGTAATGCGGGCGTAGAGGGTATAGAGGGATGAGTGCTCCTAATCCCTCATTATTAGCTGGATTATCTGCTGCTCCATCCCTCTATCCGCCTCCATACCAGGGATTAGTCTACCAACACACTAGGGTCAGATTTTCAGAAAATCAGAAAATGTAGTTTGCAGCTCTACACATTTGGGAAATTTCGTTTAATTAGGCTGAAAAAATAAGAATACTGGGTATATCTGAGTATATTCGACATGGCATTGATTTAAAGTATCAGCTCTGTTATGTTAAACTGCATTTTGAAGCTCATATTTGTCTTAAAATATGGGTCATTTGAGAGGATTGGTGAAGGTGAATTGTACATTTTCTGAAAATCTGACCCACTACTGACCTAAAGGGTGCTCTTTCTACTTAATAGGGTGAGGTCGCCCGCCTGATAGTGTACACTTCTCCTTCACCAATCCACACAAATAACCCCCAATTTAATACAAAAATTGGTTCCAAAATACCGTTAAACATAAGCAACCAAACAGATCTACTTATTTCTCAAATTCTGCTAAATTAGGCTGAACAATGATAAATACTCGGTACATCTGAGCATAATTTGTTATTGTGCTGATTCAAAAAGAATGTTTGCTTTAGTTGAACTTTGCTTAATATTGAACCTCATTTCTGTTCTAAATTTGGGTTAATTCAGAAGGTTGGGGAAAGCGAATTGTACATTTTCTGGCGGTTTCACCCACATATAAGAGCAGTAGATCACCAGCTGGGTTGTAACAAAAAGTGGAAGGCAAGCTGGCGGATGATATTTACCAAACAAATTAAGTAGAATTAGTGGATGATAATCTTCCCTTTCGCCCTGTTTACTGCGCTTTGATCGCTATTTCTTTATTTGGCGACAAAATAAGCTGATCCTGTTGTCAGAGTGTTTGTCGAGGCTTGGGTTCAAGTGGCACCAGGAGATGGGGAGGTAGAACAGGCTATTGGGGTACCCCCCCCCCCTTTCCTGGGGTATGTAGAACAGGCTGGTAGGGCTCCAAACCCAATTACTGCCGTTGTATAGAAATACATCTTGGAAGTAAGTATATTCAGTGAATTTATTAGATTTTTATAAAAGTTATACTTGTAAGAAAAAATAGACAAATATTTAGAATAATTTCTATATCTATATTATCATCCTCCACCCACTCTGGAGATGCCCTGCCAGTTAATCCAAGTCTTAATCAGGACACACTCCAATACGAACACACCTCAGTATGTGTTGGTCTTTAAATAAGTCCCCCACCCCCACCCCCGACACACACACAAGTTTTCTAAGAAATGCCTCAGTTTCCCCACAGTGCCCTTATAATCCAAGGTAATCTACTCGCACTAACGGAAGTGTCAACACTAACGCCATCTGGGGAGACTGGAGGAGGTGATGCTTGGGGCGTCCTGTTTAACGCCACATCACTCTTTTCATCTTCCATTTTGTTTTTTGCTTTTGCACTAGCAGCGCAAGCGTCTGATATTTGTAATGGCATATATCTAAATAAGTAACTGCATATTAACATGATAAGTAACATGTATGGAACCATTCGTGAAATAGCGACATTTTAATAATAATTTCTTTTCTTTGCAGGTAAGACATCTAATGCTGAGTGTTACTGACGAGATGGTTGGTAAGTGAAAAGGGAATTTAGCCCTTCTCCATTACAGATATGTAGGTATAAATGGGTAAGATTTTCAGAAAATGTACAATTCGCCTTCACCAATCCTCTCAAATAACTCACATTTAATACAAAAATGAGTTTCAAAATGCAGTTTAACATAACAGAACTGATACTTTAAATCAATGCGATACCAAATATACTCAGATATACCCAAAATGTATCATTTTTTAGCACAATTTAGCAGAAATTACTAATATCATGTAGAGCTGCCAATTGTACATTTTCTGAAAATCTGACCCATATGGGTCCGGACGTCAGAAAATGTACGACCGGTAACTCTACATGCTTACCAAATTCTGCTAAACTAGGCTGACAAAACAAAATGAAAACAAGGTATGAATATATCTTGAGTATGTTTGGTGTTGCCAGGAAACCGATTAGCGAAGTAGGCGTCTAATCGCTGACATACCACAGGGCTCGAAAAAACCTATGTTTACTTGTTTGCTTACTACCCGGGGCAACTAAAAAATGTCTGGCCAAGTAAAATTTAATGTTAGTTACCAATTGGGCAAGTGAAAATCTCTACAGCACCGATTTCAAACCCCTGTTGTGATGTCAATTACAATGAAACAAGATACATGCAGATGGCATGATTTCGTTTATAATTCTGCAAATAAATTTGGGCAAGTGAAAAATGATGTTGGGCAAGTAAATCTTGGCTGCCACTGAGTGAAGTAAAGTGAAGTTGGTATGTTTTTTTTTAACCCTGTACCATTCTTATCTGATCTGAGGGTTTGAACCTGGACTGACTCTATTTGGCTGTGTTTAACTTCATTTTGAGCCAAATTGTTGTCACGATTCCCATTATGAGATTTTAAAATTTTCAATTGGGCTGAGTTACAAACTTCCCCTCCATACTCCTGGACACAAAGGTAAAAAGTATATATCACCCGCTTGATTCAGCAAATAGAAAGATTTATTTTCTCCCTTTCAGAACATCTTGTCATGAATTGTAAAGAGCCAACGTTACCCCAGATTATTCAAGCACCAGCCAGTATAGTTAACACATTACCAGTGCAATGTAAGCAGGTAATGGTCATTTCACTGGTGTGCTGCTATAAATTATCCTGAGTACTTGTGAGGCAATTCAATAGGTGTAAGGTACATGAATATATAGGTTATAAATCAGTCTCCTGAATCTATATGTACCTCAGTTTGGCTATAGGAAGTAGGGAGGGTAAAGTCCTTTTCATAGCGTCTCTCCTTCTTCATCCCTTCGATATAGTTGTTTCCCCTTCGAAGTAGATTTAGATTTTTTTAGAAACCCCGTAGCAAAAACAACTGGACACAATCCACCAAAATTCTGGTTATAGATGATTGTTAGAAGGGTTGGAAAAAGAATGGAACAAGTAGAAAATGTTTAGTTTTTGACGATCTTAATACGGGACGACGGGATTTAGAGTTAACTCATTATAAACCAGAATAGATATGTAATATTAATGTAAGAATTACCTTGTTAAATATACCCATGTATTTGAGGTATATCTATTGATTGAATATATATACTGTTTAATGAATTGGTGCTTGTAATGTTTCACCAAACTTACTGTGATTTCTAATTATAATTTAACAACAATGTATGTGCAAGTCAATAATGTAAACTTAGAGGGTGTTATTCGAAAGCTAACTAATATACTTATCTTACAATGCTCATGGTCAACTAAATCAGGGATGCCTGGAAGACATGTGAAACATAGCTTTCCCAGAAGGATTTTTATAGAAGTGTGTGACTGCTTCTTCCCATTTTCCAAGTATGATGTAATTGTGATATTTTGGAAATAAAATTGATACATACACATCTTAGGCTGAGTATGCAGCTTTAAATAGGGGATTTGCACGTGCGACTGCGCATCATGTCTATTACTGTGCATCCTGGGATGGATTCTGATGAAATCTGGCATACAAATATTTTGCAACATTTTATCAAATGTTTTTGAAAGAATGTTTTCACCAATATCATTAGCTTTTATAAATGTCATTATGATCTATGAAAACCAAATGAATGGTATGAATGGTATCACCAATGTGAAATGTTGTCAATAAAAGTATTTTTTTAAAAAATTGGCAAAGAAGGGAACTTGTTATGGAAACATGTATAACACATGGATATTAGAGCATTGATAAATATTCCATGCTATACATTACATGATTTCTATAGGTTTTACACTAGTCCCATAATTCCATGCGAATCAAGAATCAAAATGACGACTATGCAAGTCCCCTATTGTTGGTGGCAGGGTCTGGTCTACCTCCTATTACTGCCAGGGTCTACAGACTATAGGATGAGAAGGTACAATACAAAAGTAGTAGGGTATAGTTCTTAACTGGACACGGGTGGAGGTGAGGGGAGGGAGGACCAGCTAGGACCACTCCTTTAGGTAATGAGGCCCGCCATCCTGATACATACTGTTATACATGAACGCCATTACAGCCATTACAGTGTTCTGGATGATCGCCATTAGGCCTGTAATGTCATTCATGATGATAAGACAAGGGGAGCTGTCCCCAAATCTGAGTTCCTCCATCCTATCCCAGCTGTTGTTTTCATGAGGAGGTGACAGATTTCGAGAGGTTTAATGGAATTCCGTCTTCCACCCTTCCCAATCAAAGAAATGTCCCCGCAACGCGGGTATCATGTTACCAACTATAGGATTCATCCCCTCCTTGTGGTGGCAGTGAACGCGGTGCTGTTTTAAAGAGATAAACCACAGTTCAACTGGGAAAAAAACTAAAAATAACATTTTGTTTAAACTTTGCCTCGAGAAAGAACAAGGTTATGTGAATTCAAAAAGCCAATAAAAACAATATGTCACCGGGTTAGTTTTCATTTTAGGGGGCCTCAAAATTTATGGTTGTTCACTATAGAAGTCTATGAGAAAAGGACAATTTTTTCGTTTTTTCAGTATAAAAAAAAAATTGAAAATAACTTTCTCCTAAAAATTTCTATAAACATAGCTAACATATTACTTTACCCTTTCAAGCAATAAAAAATGGGGGTCACCGACCTTTTAAAAAAGTTATTCAACTGAATCTGCATCCCGGTGAGTTAAAAACAGGAATATTGAAGATTTTCAATGCTAAATAATATATTTCAAAATATGTTGATACCCTGTTCTTTCCTATATGGGGGTAAATATCTATAGTGGTTATGTTTAGAAGACATTTCAATTGAAAAATGTTATTTGTCTGTCTGAAATCTTGGAAAAACTGAGAAAATATCCATTTTTCCCACATACTTCAATACTAAACTTTGCTGGTCTCTAGAAAGAAAAAAAATATGCTGAGATCCATTTTTTTTTGCTTTTTGTTATCCTCCAACCATGTACTTTCTCAAGACAAAGTTTGAAAAAATTACTGTCAATCCTTATTTTTCATGCATTAGTTCCTTTAACTCCCGCCTGCAGCAGTGCGTATAACAGTGGTTTATCTCTTTAATGCACACAATGAGACAAGGCTCTATGAGTCTCACCTCCTCCCATTGCTTTCCTTGTTTAAATTCTCCAGTTTCACTGGTGCTTCACTAAAGCCTGCCCTTGTCTTTACACTGGACTCCCTCCTAATAGTTCTGCCCCTTATACGCAGATCTGAAATGGTGACGATCGGGTTTAAACCATTTATAAAGCTCCTCCACTGCATGGATCATGGCAAGAGGCAAGTGCCATAGTCGCAAATGCTGGAGATTCTTGATCATGCAAGCTAGTAAAAGTGAATCGCCAATGTTAATTCACTCACAAGATAACATAATTAGATATTTCTGGGATTTAGAGATAGTGGAAATCTTCAGTATTTCTACAGAATCGGTATTTTCCACATCAGCCAAAAATTGTTTAATCCCCCAAACTGCACCATTCGTAACCAAATTTCATCATTTTCATTTCAAATTCCCAAAATATGAATGGCCAAATTGTAAGGGCCTTGTCCACTAAGCCGTTTCTCGTGCATTATTGCGCCGCAGAAGACCCTTTTGAGGATCACGTTATGAGGATCGGCTTAGTGGACTAGGCCTTCTAAACATTTTCTAGACATATTTTGGCAAGACAGACGCCAGGATAATTTTAGAATGATTCAAGTCCCTTTTCTGAGTACAATGTTCACTGTTTTCCTCATAACAAGATATCAAGCTCTGAAATCCATAGTGGATATAGATTTACGGGGGCGGGGGCCCCTGAACTGAGTTTAGCAAGTACATGTAGTTTGGAAGTAGATCTCCAGACACTATTACATAGTTCAGTGCTAGACACACACATTTTAACTGATAAATCTTGTAACCTAGTATTGGGATTGGTGAGTGGGTGGAAGAAATAGAGTAGAATTCTGGCATTTAGTGGGTAGTGGGAGTGTGTTCATTGGCAATTGCACAAAGGAAGGGCTACAAGAGAGGGTTTGGTGCCAAGTCTCTGGTCAGAAGTGTGGAAACAGTGAGCTTGTAGCAAGGAATAACAGCAAACCAAAGGCTACAATTATCTCCCATACAATTAACACGTGTCTAACCAATGTGGTCTACAACATCTCTTTTGTTTTCTTCTCTCTTTTTTTTTGGGGGGGGGGGCAGTCTAAGAATGTTGGTAACGCATAGGAAAATACTTAGTTTAGTTAAAATGAAATAATAAATAGCTTATTTCGACATTTCGACTCAGGTAATCTTTTTCCGAACAGTTATTTCTAAAACCTGGGTAGCCCTAAGGACTGTTTGTCCCTTAAGAAAATGATAGTAACATTTAACATTTGTGAATCCAATGAATTAGATTATATAATATTGTTTGACAAATAAATAAATAATGAATATTAATAATGTCTAGTGCAAGTCTACTCTTATTGCCAATATTTGCTCAGATACCCTTTTGTCGTGTTATGGTGTAAGGACTCTATAAACGAGAAAGTTTATTTAGTTTTGATTATTTTTTTCCTCCCAAAGCCAATATTTCCCCTGCAGCAATGGCAATAGGAGGAGGAACATGAGGAATATTTATATGCCGATGTTTTTGTTATGACTTTTTATTCAATTCAATTCAAGAGTGTGAAAGACAGAATGTTGAACAAGTTCTGGAATATTGAAATAGGGAAGGTCCTTGTATGCGAGGAACTTATCTTCTTTTTTTCTGACGATTTAAAAAAAGATATAATAAGAATTTCTATTCGGCTAAAAAGCGTTCAGATGGCATTTTATCCACCACAGCATGTGCGTCTCTGCTGCATTCTTGATAATATGTGACCGTTGTATTTGGTGATCCTTGGTATAGTTGTATGAAATAAAGAAAACAAGTTTGGCAAAATCTATAAAACAAACTATTAATTTTGTTTGGATTAAATTCAATTAAAATATCCTTTATTCGTCTGACACTGGTCTTTGTTTCACAAAAGGGAGAGCATCTGTATGACAGGTCTTTCTATTCGGGCCCTAGATCTGAATTCGCTTATGTGTTGGATCGCAAGGCAGGCTGTTCTGGAAGTTCTGATACTTAAATCCTCTTAGGCTCAGAGCATATCAGATCAGATATAAATGTAAATTAACTAATAAATTAATTATAAACTGTAAATTAACAGTAATTTGATGCCTACTGCGTTAATGGCTTTCCTGACCCGGGAGTACGACCTTTTAATGGGATTATAATGACATTTTGGTATGGTATGGTATAAACGTCATTTGTACATATATTTTTACTACAAGTTCGGTTTCAGTCTAGGCTCAAAGTTGAGAGAGTCCCTTCAAACGGAGGGAAAGCCTCCCGCCTCAAACAGCAAAATGTCATTATTTTTCTGTTAGAACGCCAAGTCCTAGGCCAGGAAACCGATTAGCGAAGTAGGCATCTAATCACTGACATATCATTCTGATATGATCTAAGGGTTTAGACCTAGGCTAGTTCGGAGCGAGAGGCTTTGCCTCAGTTTGGAGGGGCTCTCTCAACTCTGAGCCTAGACTGGATAAGAGAATTGTTAATTCTGCCTGTGATAACTGCATTGTTGCCGATAGAGACATTGTTGAATGAACATCAACAGGCTGGAGACTGCCCCCTGGTGCCCTCCCGGTGTACTGGAGGTATACAGTTTACCCTGGCGGGGGACAGGTGCAACATCAGCGTCTGTCTGCACCTAACCCTACATGGCTATAGATATGTGCACCCCAATCACACTTATTTAATGATTTATGCAGAATTCATTCTATCTTTTTATCCATCTAATCTATCTATTGTAAGATGTCTTGAATAAAAACTATTAACTTTAAACAACAATAACAGAAATTGTTCCTATGTTTCCTGTTATATTTCAAATGGGAGAAACGATGATGTTAATTTGATAGAAGAGCGAGGGTATTTCCTCATAAACATCACCAATATTGATGTCAATTTATAAGGTATTTTGCTGTAATTATAGTCTGTAATACGTGTCTGAACTTTTCAAATGGCAAATCTTTATTAGTGTCATTTCATGTCACTTACTGAGTCATTTTATGCAAGGAACATAATAGCTGGAATCTAAAACAATTGATCTGGCCTTTTCTGTGGATTAATTAAAAAGATCCTATTGGTAGGGAAAGTAGGAAAGTACCATGTGTAAGCTGGAAGATATCTCCCAGTCCGTGTATTCGAACACTACTGTGTAAAAATACTAAAACAAATATCCCTCGCTCCATTGGTTAGATCTATAGCACCCTAGGTGTGTTGGAACATGTGGTAATAAAGAACCTTGCAGAGGGAAAAGGAACACGGATAAATACCCCATAACCCGGTAGCACAGCTAACAATATGTGTTATCTGAGATAGCGCAGCGTTAGCAAGATCACCGCCTCTTCCATCTTAACCAAGTGTGTGTGTGGTGGTGGTGGTAGGGGGGGGGGGGGGGCTCCCTATCGCCGTGTTAAATAGTCTTGAATACTTGAATTTTGGGTCCGAATTGCATTGTTGATAAGATGGATATTCCTGAATGCAACAGAATCAGTGATAACACTTTCGATGACACCAATGAGTAACTGTTAGAATGCGTATAATCATTATCAGAATATTTTGTTGAAGTGAATAAAATGGACATGGTGAACCCAAGAAGAGCATTTGAAAATAAAACTATATTGAAATAGTAATTTTGAAACGTTAAAATCTAAAGATGAACGAAAGCTCACAGTTTGCGTTCCTCTATTGAATCTTGGAATTGGGAGTGCGCCCCCCCCCCCCCCCCCCCCCCACACACACACATATACTACCACCGGATTCACATCTACAAATCTATAGCCACTATGGATTCCAGAGCTTGATATCTTGTTTGGAAAAAAAGTGAACATTGTACGCGTGTTTCTCTCAGAAAAGGGATTGAATCATTCTAACATTATCCTGGCTTCTGTCTTGCCAAAATATGTTCTACTCAGTCTAGGCTCAGACAAAAATGGTAAGGCTTTCCCGGCCCCGGAGTTTGGAGGCACTCTCTCAACTTAAAGGAACAAATGTGAAAGAAATACTTGATTAAAAGTTATTATTCCATTTAATAAAACTAGTCCTTTAATTAGCAGCAATAATAAATATATTGCTGGTGGTTGCTGTGGCAATGCATCACACCAACCAGAGCACTGGGGCAAAGTACGTGGCTGAATTAAAGAACTGGAGCATATTCTCGTTAGGTAAATACAGAAACAGTCCAGGTCCAAACCCTCAGATCAGATAGGAATTGTATGTCAGTGATTGGACGCCTACTTCGCTATTCGGTTTCCTAAATTAATCATGTATTATTAAACGTGTGTTAAGTGTGTATTAATTATACATGAAACTTATGGAAGGTTATGTAATGCTATTTTCGGAGAATTAGGATATTGGAGGACAAAGGTAGGAGTGTTGTGGTTTCGTGATGGGTCAGGTCTAGCCTAGTGTCTGGGGCTATGTGGTGCTGTGTGCACTGTACCATATGGCTCACTATGTATTGTGGACACCACAGGGCATTCATTACCTATACAGACTTTACCCCTCTCTATCTAGCTATGTCTATTCATCTGTTTGTCTCTCCCTTATCTCTCTTTCCTTCTCTATGTCTCCCTCTCTTTGATTTCTTCACATTAATAGTAAGCCCTTCTATTACATGTATTAGAAGATGCTTCACCGATTTATTTATTGGGGGGGGGGGGGCATTGTCCAATGTAACCCCACGAGTTGCCTAAAACAATAATTCCATTAACTTAACTGCTTATCAGGTAAATCACTTAAAATTCTACAAATAAAAAAATATTTAGAATTTGTATACAGCCTTAGAGTAAAAGGGACAGAGGGGAGTCAGAGGGAGATGAAAGGTTCCATCATCTCCGCCGCCCCAGCAGGGTGATTAGCTCTTATCTGGTCACATTAGCAGTGGAGTGCCCCTCACCATTTCTAAACGACTTAAT
>OW804095.1:27236907-27484984 GCA_942159475.1 Sthenelais limicola
AATTGCAATTTTAAAAAATCATTTAACTTAATCTGTTTCTTTTAATCTAAGATACAGCCAATCTTCCGTAAAATGACAGTTGAACCTAAACAGGCATGCAATGTTATGATCAATGGATGACGTCATGCACATATGATGATAATTAGACAGCATTGCCAGCTCTGTCCCATCAGCTGGGTAACATTAGACTTGTGCAAGTCTTTGATTCTGTTTTTTGTTTAAAACACAATATTATCAAAAATATATTCTCATGTTAGAGTCACTACGGCCTCGACTGAGGAATCAGGTACGTCCAGTGTCCAGTGGACGCCCAAGCATCAGTAAGGCCTTTGCTGTGTGTGTGCGCTCATTGAGTTAGGCAGAGGGACTTGATGATAGTCTAGGGTAACAGTGGTGCATGCTGAATCTAGAGGATAATGGGTTCACGGGTAATGATTCAATGTAGAATAACCATGGTCTTTCCCCCACTGCTGTGTCTAGCTACACTATTATAGGCTTTATGTAAATTGTATCAAAACTACTCGAAATCATGTCAAAGTTAAAGAATATAAAATCAAGTAAGGTGAGAAAAAAAGTACAAATTAATCCACCTGTACCTCTGCTACTATAACTTGTATAGATTTAATCCACCTGTAGTAAACTTGTATCTAGATTTAATCCACCTGTACCTCTGCTTCTATAAATTGTATAGATTTAATCAACCTGTACCTCTGTCTACTCTATTAAATCTATACAATTTATAGTAGCCTACTATAACTTGTATCTAGATTTAAACCACCCAGTCCTATCCAGACACCCACATTCCTCGATACCACATCCAGCGATGAGCTTAACCGCAAGGCTAAGACTAAGGCTAAAGTGTTAATGACTCCCTGAGACTCAGGGAGTCAAAACTGCCTTCTGAACCTGACTGCACCTGTACCTCTGGTTACTACTTGTATCATCCTCCCTAGGCAGGCCCTATACTCTGCAACCAGTTTCTAACTCATTGTGGAATAGAGGGCCTGCCTAGGGAGGATGACTTGTATAAGAGACCATCTAATCACGTCTATTCTCCCCATCCCCTCCTTCTCCCCACTGACAGTTACATCAGAAAGCTCTCCACTACCGCGCTGACCAATCACTCGTGACTCTTTACACTACAACCCCACCCAAGCATCCATTACCCGCTCCCCTGTGCAGCTTCTATGGTGTATGGTTGTGTTATTTACAGGTGCGAAGGGCAGTGCCCTTTCCTAAACAGGGCAGTGCCCTTCTGACAGCGCATTGCTCTTCTGGGACAATTCTTTATAGGGCAGTGGTTTCATTTCTGGACAACCCATTCGAGTACTCTGGCTTTTGTTCAAATCATTCCCCTTTGGGGGCTCTAAGATGTATAGCCATGGGTGGTTGTTAACAATTATGAATTAATTTATGTTGTTAGGGTCTTGTTTCTGAACTTGCACATTTAAATTTTATCTCATTTATAAGGGATCAGGCTGAAAATTGTTCTTATGATCTATGCATCAATCAATATGATGGAATAAAAAAAAGTCAACAGATTCTTTTCAATAGTTCATGTGGCATAGCCCAAATGTCAACATTGCTATTCCAACTATTTTTTTTCATGTTTGTGTTCGGTGTAATTTGCTATTTTTCCATATCAAATGTGTTTACAGTTAGTTTGATATTTTATACATTGACATCCACGCATTGCTCCTTCGTATTTTTTTTATTTTTTTTTTAAAAGCCGGACTATCATCCCCCAGCCCCATAAACCAAGCTATCTAGCCACGTTGAAAAAAAAACATTGCTCCTTCGTAGGGCTATATATCTTTACCTTCGGTTCGAGCCAGACATATGTCTTTTACACCATACGTGTGGCATGCCATGCGTACATTTAGGTTCCTTAATGAATATTCATGCACTGGCAACATGTCAAAGCTTGTCACCACGTGTTATGATATTATGAGGATCTATGTATACGGCCCCAATAAATAAATAGATAAATAGACGTGTTTCCACTTCTTAGATAGTGGGGGAGGGGATAACTTTCTTAAGTTACTTAAGAAACTACCCTCCAGAAACACACACGCTCTCTCTCTCTCTCTCTCTCTCTCTCTCTCTCTCTCTCTCTCTCTCTCTCTCTCTCTCTCTCTCTCTCTCTCTCTCTCTCTCTCTCTCTCGCTCTCTCTCGCTCTCTCTCTCTCTCTCTCTCTCTCTCCCTCTCTCCCTCTCTCGCTCTCGCTCTCTCTCGCTCTCTGTCTGTCTGTCTGTCTCCCTCCCTCTCGCTCTCTCTCCCTCTCCCTCCCTCTCTCTCTCTCTCTCTCTCTCTCTGTCTCCCTCTCTCTCTGTCTCCCTCCCTCTCTCTCTCTCTCTCTCTCTCTCTCTCTCTCTCTCTCTCTCTCTCTTTCTCTCTCTCTCATTCATTCATTCATTCATTCATTCATCCATTCTCTCTCCCTCACTGTCTATCTTTTTACTCTCCCCCCACCCCCAACACACACATACACAAGTCAAATTACAATTGGGGTCGATACAAAACCCAGTATACGCCATGTACCAGACAGTAGCAGCTAGACTAGGTATAAGGTATAGACATGCATAACCCTATCTGGTCGTTGCTTCATTATCAATGAATGAATGGTGATATGGATGAATCATTGTCTGATTACTAACATGCTGCTCTCCCTATGTTCAGCTGCCGGGCATTGTGCAGCAATGATAACCTTTACAATATCTACCACTAGCCATGTGTAGCACTCAGCCCCTCAGCCCCCCAGCACCTCAGCACCTCAGCACCTCAGCCTATCTCAATGGGCACACCAACCTGACGGAATCCTCAGTCAGGGCAGTAGTAATTAATATATATATATATATCTTTATTTTTGAGATTTCGTTGTTTAAACAAAAATAAAATCAAAGTAATAGATGGTATATTACATGTACTACCGTATAGGGGTGAATGGTGAATGGTGTGTGTCTCTCTCTTTTCTCTCTTTCTCTCTCTCTCTCTCTCTCTCTCTCTCTCTCTCTCTCTCTCTCTCTCTCTCCCTATACACCTCTCTGTCCCTCGTTATCTCTCTCTCTCCCTTATCCCTCCTGTCTCTTTCTCTCTCTTCCCCCCCCCCCCGCTCTCACTCTGCCCCCACTACCCCTGTACAAGACCCAAGTATTGTGTAATGCTATTACAGCCCAGACCATAATACCATTATACCCTGCATCCATCATCCAATAACATGATAGCCTTCATTCACCTCCCTTACACCACCAGTACTCAAACATTATTATATAAACATCGTTATATAGACATCATTACTGCACAATACTACAACATGGGCCTCCTATAGAAAATACATAGACATACAAATCATTACTATCGTAAATGCCCAGTGTGAAGCAGGCGCATTGGCCTTAAGTCATTATCAAGCAATAATATAACTCTTTTTTTTTAAATACAAGAAGGCATTAAGAAAATACCATTCAGATTCAATGTTACTGTATGATTTGCTCCAATGCCATTCTGGATTGACGTTATGTTGAATGGTTGTAGATTTTTTACATTTAAGTAAAAAATATAGAAAAAGTTAATTCCTCGCATGTTTTTCCCAGGGAGAATTAGGTAGTGGTGGATTACATTGTTGCACCCTGTTACCCTCTGAATGGATCCAATCTATTTAATATTGGTATCCACTTAAGATTAAATCAATCTTGTAGAACTTGAGTGTCCTGAATCAGGCCTACTTTACACTTAGGGACAAGAGTTATTTCATTTGTGTACATTTTGCGATGACCTGTTTCGGCCTTTTAATAAACATTGACTTATATCTGCCACCTTGCTGCAGTTGACTGCCATTGACTAATGTGTTTATCCAGCTGTATGAGTCATATGTCATATCTGTATACATACCAGATACTTTCTGAATTAATTAGTTACTGCGCATGCGTGAGAGAATGATCGTGGTATTTAATATTATCTATAAATAGAAGTTTTAACAAGAAATCTATTTCAGAAAAATAATAAAAAATAAATAGAAGATTAGAAATTAACTGTTAGTTTTAAAAACAACTCATTAATGTCATTCATTAATGTCTGTAGAGGAAACAGTTTATAAACAAACTTAGAGGCCTACGGCAAAATGAAAGAAAACGACGTAGAAAGTATTTCAGGACTTTATTGAAATGCAGATCAAGATTGTATCTTGAGACAGTATTAGAAGTTGTATTCGAAGAAATTTAAATGAAAATGTCAATTCCAAAGTTTTATGTACGCCTTAAGCGAGTGTTTATGAATTGTGAAAACTATGAAAAACGGGGCCTTAGAAGTGTAAAAACCCCGACGGCAGGATATGACGAATAAAACCTTTAAAACAGACCACAAATATCAAGTTGGGAGTTCAGTTCAGTTCAGTTTAACCGATAATTCAGGTAAACCGAGTTCAGGTTAAGTGGAACACAGTGTCTAAGCCATTATCTACATTTGTATATTGGTGAAGGAAACATGTACACAAGTCAATGTACTTTGGAGAAGATTGTACACCTGGCGTTAATTCTACTGCTTCTTATCATCTAGTCTTGTTTCTGTCTGGTATTTCTTGCATTTATTTAACTATAATGTGATTAACTATATTGTGTCCTGACATTTCTGACCGGTGCCTTTTTCTGTTTTGCAGGTAAGCTGTCCGATTGTCTGCTACAATGATTTGTCGGTTGGTGAGTCAGAGTAAAAATGTCATTTTCTCCTTAACGAAGAACGAAAGTATGACTTAGGTGTGTTTGAGGAGAGGAAAGGGATCCTTAGACATTTCTAGCATCTCCTTTGGTTGAAATAGATGGTAGTAAAATACACCGGGAGCCGATGGTAGACCAGTTGTAAGAGTTGGCAAGGAAAATATGCAGCAATTACTGCAGGAAGCCTACTTAGCTATTTGATCTTTTTTCTTTTTTAAAAAACAAAGAAATTAAAGAAATGAAACAAGTCTTTCTAACCAGAAAACCCTTAAAAGGTGTTTAAAAGAACTATTGTTACTTATAAGACATTTGTTCAGTTTCTCGAAGGTGTTTTCCTTAGAAAACTATTTTTTTCTAGTATTACTGATTTGGAGTAAGATTCAGACATTGTTAATCAGTAATTACCTAGTCCTCAGTTATATAAATCGGAAACACGCCTATTTATGGGCTTTAGTAACATTTATATTCTCTTATTAGAAATATATCTTCTCGTACCAATGGATTCTTCTACGACCCTTCCTCTGCATTTATTTCTAAGTGACACATTCCAGAATGACCTATAATCCCATTGACATTGTTCTCTTGGGTTTTATTTTATAATTTAGTATTTTTATACAGCAAATCTTTCGAATGTGAAGTCGAGTTACAAACAAGCAATGCACAATGTACACTGAAACTTATAATCAATTGTTCAGCCATCAAGATATGGGTTCATGGGAGATAATTAAATATAGAATAACTAAGGTCTTCCTCCCACTGCTGTGTCTAACTACAACTGATTCTAAGGAATAAAGATGCTACTCAAGTATGTGATCAGAATGAAAACGCTACATAAAAAGCATATATATCTATATATAGAGTGAAATATTGTACAAATGTATTCCATGTACAATGATCTCTACAGGAGCTTATCGAGCGTTCCGGTACCAGTTACCCCGATGAGCCGTAGAATACCTAATTTATTCCCTGGTGGCAGAATGAAACATTTATAAGCAATATGACTGATATACAGGCTGTTATTATTGCCGACTACAGTAGTGCATATAGTGTTAGAGGGGGTTATTGGTTGTGAACATGCCGTTGATAACTTTGTCTCCTGGTATTGTCCAGCCAAATTGACCATTTACTAGTCTGTTATTGTTGCTGGACTTATTGATTGTTTTAAATTTGGATGCTTGTTTCTGTGGTGTCATCTCCAAATGATTATGTTTCGATTCATTAAAGTTATCTCTAATAACTTCTGGAAATTTCTTATAAATCCTGGGGGAAAACAACCGTTGGGCTTATTATTACATGGTCTTTTGTGTTAAATCGGCCCATTTAAAGTTTACAAAAGGGCATGAATTCGTGAGATAGAGAAAAAAGAGGAAATGCCATTTCGGTCTTCCATTCTACAACGCTAAAGATTGAGAAAAATACAGTAATGACTAAGACTAAACGGAGAATAACTAACACGTGGGTTGAGTGGGGAGGGCATTTGGTTCCGTAACCTATTCTTCCTATAATCTGTGATTTGGGGCGATTAATATTGGAATACAGCTTTTCAGTCTGGGCTCAGAGTTGAGATAATACCTACCCCCAAACTGAGGTAAAGCCTCTCGCACTGAACCGCAAAATGACATTGTAACCCCATTAAGATGCCTACTGGAGGACTAGGAAAGCCACTAGCGCAGTAGGCGTCCAATCACTTACCAACATCTGATCTGAGACGTGAGACACTGTGAGCCTAGGCCGTGCAGCTTTTTACTGGTGTTGATACTATACCCAGAATAGATAATGCTTCCAGGTATACGTGTCCAAGTACCACCCACCTCACCATTGGTAGGAGTTATTAATTAAACCTCACAACACCCAGCATGTTTGGATCCACCCCTGCCAGCACTCTATGTAAACACGGTGGCCCATAACTAATGATGTTTACCCTGCAATATCCGCGCGGCGCGGCAGAGCCACTACCTACGGTGGCCCAAAGTTTGGTGATTTATATGATCAAGCTGGGCTGACAAGCTGGATGTAATGGATTGGGCAGTGGGGGAGTGCGCAGCTATGTTATGTCATTTGGCATAAGGTATCTTAGGAACGCTGCTGATGGCAGTCCTTGTTACTTCTCAGTATGTTATATAAATAGACTATATATAATATGGATGTTTAGTTTGGGACTAATGTGTCGCAAGTTGATCTTACATTTTACTTGTTCCCCATGTAGGGATGCGAGTAATGGGATCGGTTTTTACGATAGTAAGCATCACATAATAATTATGGCGATGGTTTGGACTTGCTGAAGTAGTACATGATTTGAGTACCAAGTCCTGCCTCCCTGTCATCTCATCTGTCACCGCCCTTGATATAACCTACCATGTGTTGGGCGTAAAGCAAGCAGCTCACCCTGGTCCCACACGGGCAGCCAAGGGAGCAGAACCTCCCAAACTGTCCTGAAACATCAACACCAGGAATATGTATTGCTGATGGGAAAACGTGATAATACGTGGATTTCTATTCCTTGTCAATAGGGTATAATAAATAAATGGCAGCGAGCTCTATTCCTAGCCTCTAAATGATATTAATGTTAAGAATATCAGTAAGGGGTTGATTAGCCAAGTATTTAAGGCGCAAAATGAGCCAAGAGTTGACAAGGCTGCATGAGAAACAAGAAAAGGGGGCGTGGTGCTTTTTTACGTAGAAGAACCTACCATTTTCTATACTACTTTAGATATATGAGAATTCGCACCGAAGGCGCTTGTTACGTACCACCTAAGTGCCACCAAGCAATGCTTACTTAGTCTAATGTATAGTGGGTTTTGTCTGCACGTCTTGTCTGCTAGTACCTTATCATTGGCCCTCCATACCCTTACATACATTCATGCAATGAGTACGTGGTGCAGGTACTCAAGCAGGCCGGCTGAACGAACCAATATATGGGTCAAATCTTCTGAAAATGTACAATTTCAACGGTGTGTTTAGTTGATTTGAACTGTGTTTTGCCTACCACAGCCAGTGGAGACCACCCTTTAGTGGAGGTGTATGGGGAATAGTTGGCGTTAGGTTAACACTCTCTGTGCTTCTGCTTCATGCTTCTATATTGATTGATACCCTGAGGTGGCAACAACCCCTCTAATATCGCCCACATGGTGATCAGTTGTAAATATTTTATTACTTCTATTCCTCAGGAGAATGCAATAGTTATGTGAGAATAGTCTAGTCTGGGAAATATTTCATAATCTACTTACTCTTTCTTGTCTATATTTCTGTCTGTATGTCTCTTCGTGTCCACAGGATAGCTCAGGATGTGCCAGTGCATGCTGGTTGTGCTATCAAATAGTGTTATGACCATTTCTGTTTGGGTCAGATTTTCAGAAAATGTACAATCATCAGCGGTACAAACTTGGTAAGTTCTGGCAAATTAGAGTGGAATCTTTCAAATGCTTTGCATATCTAAATATCTTTGGCATTTTGTTGATTAAAAGTATCTCTTTCTTAGTTTTAAACTGCATTTTGAACGTCATTTTTCTCTTAGATTTGGATTATTCAAGAGGATTTGGAAAGACGAATTGCACATTTTCAGAAAATTTGACCCGTATGTGTCTGGAGTTTTTTTTTATTATTCAAGATTCTAATAACGCTAGAGAGTAGCTTATTCTTTTCAGGTTATTAGTTGCCAGACAATACACTCAAGATCCTGTATAAATGTGGTGATGATATGTGATAGAGAAGGATGGAGATGAGTGATGAGGATGAGAAGATTGAAACACTTTTCTTTTATCAAGTAATACTGATTTTGAGTAAGATTTCGACATTGTTAATCATTTTAGCAATGACAGTCCAGGCCCAAACCCTCAGATCAGATCGGAATGGTATGTCAGTGATTGGACGCCTACTGTGCCAATCGGTATCCTGGCCTAGGACTTAAGGGATTATAACGACATTTTGGTGTCTTAATCATGGAATTATAATGGTACTTAGCGATTTGAGGCGAAAGGGTTTCCCTCCGTTTGAAGGGAATCTCTCATCTTTGGGCCTAGACTGGTGACCCAACATTCACTCCCTCCCACCCTGCCCAAATCTGTTTCTAGGAAGGGCTGTATGTGTTAGATTTATTTCTATCCATCCGGCATCAGAGGGGTTGAGTGGGAGTGCCATACTTATATCTCCCTGAGCCCGGAGAGATATCGTATTGAGAGTGGGACATATTCCTAGAAGACCCACTTACATCATTCGTCCCTTTAGCCCCTGTTGGTAACTGTACATAGAAGTGGGGTCAGTGGAGGTTAGGGGCTCCTTGGTTTATGAGGTGGTAGGGGGGTGTATTTGGAAACATTAATGTCTGTAGAAATATATTAGAAGTATTTGGACATTGGAAAAGCCACTCGTGTACTTCGACCACCCTGAAGCGTCTAAAATCGAAATCAGTAATTTAGACAGATCTTAGAGTAATAGGATTATTGCTCTTCTAAAGACGATGTACCACACTGAAGCGTCCTATATATGTGCCTAATTGCATTGCTTGTCTGTTATGTACCAACATACTGTGATCTGTTAATTGTAAAGATGTTTGCATGGTGAAATAGTACAGGATCTCACGAGAAACGCTAAATGATAAGTGATGTATAGTTGCTTGTATTTCTGTAATTTGGAAGAAATAAACAAAAATGTGCTTTTTGCGTTGGGAAATAGCACAGAATCTCACGAAAGACGCTTAATAAACGATGTAGATGCTTGTATTTCTGTAATTAAAAAGGAATCTGTGCTGATGATATTCATTGTGAAGACCCCCCCCCCTTTCCTCCAGCCTATAGACCAGCCTAATCCCCCTCCACCAACAAGCACCAGGAGTTACCCAACCCCCTGAGCCGGCTGTGGTAGACTTACATAAGTGTATGCATGTAAACAGGGCGTGCTTGTGGAGTGGGGCTATACACCCTTATACCCATTGATCTCCTCCTTATACCTTGAGTTGCTCGTTATGTGGGCCAGTGGCATGAGCAGTTCTATATTACACTCTAGGTCCAAACCCTCAGATCAGATAAGAATGGTATGTCAGCCTACCTCGCTAATCGGTTTCTTGTCCTAGAACTCGGCGTTTTAATGGGAATATGATGACATTTTGCGGTCTTGTTGGAATTATAATGACACTTTGCGGTCTGAGGCGAGAGGCTTTCCCTTCGTTTGAAGGGACTCTCTTATCTTTGAGCCTAGAGTGATAACAGCACATTTGGCTAAAGAGGGTCTATTAAATGGAGCTCACTTATTATAGAATATATGAATTTTATGAATATGAAGAGTGAAAATAGTATTTTCACCCTTCATATAATTCTATATCACACGTTTTCAGAGGTGAATATCTGGTGGATCTAATCTCTGAGAGTTTTTATGTTGCTTGGTCGTCCATCTTGTGTCTTTGCGGCAGAGTTCAGTTGACGATGCTCTTGATAAGCGATTTGTAAAAGCAAATTCTGAAGGAAAAAAAGTCGAAATTTACAATGAGTACCATAAATAGCATCGTTAAAATAATCATGATCTATTTTTTATTTGTAAATGATTAATGGAAGATTGGGGGTACACGTCAGATAGACCCCAGCTAATTTCAATAAGGGAAATAATGTATCTCTTTATTGCATCCTGAAAATATAATGCCTCATCCGTAAATTAACAGTGCCACTACTAAAACTACAGCTGAGTACACAAACAATGCAAATGAGCATGATAGTTGTGGATATACATCTCCAACAATTAAATTACAATTTAATGGTTTGTAGGGAACAATACACTATAAATAAATAATATAATGTCTGGATTTGTAATAGAATTTATTTCTAATTGTCACAACCTGAGGGAAGAGACCTGTAGTCTAGTTGGGCGTCGTCACGTGTGTTATCAGTGGCTGGCATCTCTTACTGAGGCTTTCATATTATGAAGCCACACTTGCTGCCATCATGTCATTGTAGCATGTCAACATGTATACATGCTAGACATGTTTAGATGCAGATATTATAATAGTGGTCTATAGTTATTAGTAGGTCAGTCCATAGCCATAGGAACCTATTGAAGGTAGGAATAATGCATCTGTGCAATGCTTCTGTTTGGGTGGGTTTTTTTTGTTTTTTGTTGTTGACATGATTCCTGGATAGAATGTTTGCTGAGCAGATCGATGAAAAACATTATCAGCAACGAAACAAGAGAAGAGGGACCGAGGTATGGGGGGGGGAAACTTTTCACAATTTCTTTATTTTTTTTTTATACTTTTTACAACTTCTCATGAATGAATAACACAACATTAGAGGGAGAAAAAAATACATTTAAAAGGTTGCTTTATTCAAATGAAAGGGGAAAACTGCCCTGTTCCTGTACTTCTTTGGGACGTTTACAAAACTGTTCCTGGACTTCTTAATGCTTTATTGCCATGTCTGTCATCGCTTAAAAGCAAGTGTCAAAGGTCGAGATGTCCTGTATAGAGTCATCAGGGGCGGTCATTTAAATTCACATTTACTGTAAAAGAACTTCTCAATGGTGGATGTCGGTCCTTCTAACCAGCAGTAAGGGCCCATCACATGCCCTTATGTTGGTATAACAGTGCCTATATATAGTTGCTAGAACTTTAGAGCCGAAAGTTTATTTCTGCGCTGTGAGTGAATAATATATGTTTACTGCGAGAGCAAGTGAAGGATTCTATATATATATTAATCAGGCGTCAGTGATTAACCGCCTACTGCGTTAATTGCTTTCTTGACCCTGGGATTCTTGTGGCATTTTGCGGTTTGCAGCGAGAGGATTTCCCTCAGTTTGGAGGGACTCTCTCAACTCTGAGCCTAGACTAGACTGTCTTTCAAGTATATAGTTATATACAAAAATAAGTTCAGTTGATGTAATTCTTAGTCACATCAAGTTAATGCAACCATCTTTTTTAGATTAGGAAGTTAAAAAAATAAATGGGAATATGATAAATATGTATGTGCAGTAAACATCGCACTGTCCTCAGCTAACTTTATTATTTGTCAATAAAGTCACAATTGACAATAATGGGGAAAAAACTATGTAATTCCCCCATAATCATTATAGGTAAAAAAACAACCCATTTACTTGGCCCGGCCGAACCATTTCTACAATTACCAAATAGTAAAAGTACTTGCCCGCGGCTATGTGACATACGTTAATGTCAACTCCTGTCATATTCTATTAGAGTTCATTAAATATATGCATTTAATACATAACAGTTAAAAAAATATGGTCCACATTGTCTAAAACTGGCTATAAAAATCCATTCCAATCAAACAACCTGCCATAAATGTCACCACATTAGGAAATGTAATTACTCATTTCATAATTAAGATTCATCCATTTGGTTGGTCGACTTAACTCAATTTTACCATTATTTTGAAGTTAAACCGAGTGCAAATATTTGTGGGTAAAGTCTAGTTGATGAAAATGCGTCCTGGAGGTTGAACAAGCCTGGTGGATTTGGTCGCCTGCCATCTGTTGGTGGGCCCGAGGTGTTCTTGGCTGAGTTATTAGGGCAGACCGAGCCAGACTGGGGATGATGTAATGCTTATAAAGGTTATATATATCATGTAGAGGTCGGCCAGGGTAGAGTCGGGTATTACTAGTATTAATTGTTTGGTTATTAGGCTGGGAAGACAAAGCTGTCACATCTAGGAGCATTATCTTGTGTGGTATCTTTTTCCCTTGCTCTTCTCTCTGTCCATGCCTCTGTCTTCGTCTATCCTATTCTCTGCCCGTGTATATCGATCTGTCTGTATCTATCTATCTATCTATCTATCTATCTATCTATCTATCTATCTATCTATCTATATCTATCGATCTATCTTTCTTTCTGTCTCTCCCTCCTCTATCTCTCGCTGCCTGCCCCTCCCCCCTCTCTTTCTCTCTCTCTCTCTCTCTCTCTCTCTCTCTCTCTATCCCTGTCCCTCTCTCTCACCCCTCTCTCTCTCTCCCTCTCTCTCCTCTCTCCCCCCTCTCTCTCTCCCCACTCTCCTCTCTCTCCCCCTCTCTCTCTCCCCACTCTCCTCTCTCTCCCCCTCTCTCTCTCTCTCTCTCTCTCTCTCTCTCTCTCTCTCTCTCTCTTCTCTCCCCCCCTCTCTCTCTCTCTCCCCACTCTCCTCTCTCTCTCTCTCTCTCTCTCTCTCTTCCCCTCTCTCTCTCTCTCTCCCCCCCTCTCTCTCTCTTCCCCCCTCTCTCTCTGTGTTGTACCATTCATTCTCCCCTGCCACTCTCATTATTGGAACTATTTAACAGATTGCTGTACTTAATGTTTTTCTAATAAAAACCAATTTAAATGAAGCCAGAATGTGTTGGTCACTATGGCACCTCCATATATCACTCATTGGCGGGGTGGGAACGTACATGTCAGCTGCTGGGGCTCATGTTACTGAACTGTTTATACGACCCACGGCCCAGTCATAATAGACGGACGCGTGGGGGCGATACCAGACACTCGTATTGTTACCTGGGTCACTCTGCCGGCCCTGTGGATCAGTGGAGGAGGGGGCAGGAATGATGTAACATTTTCACCTCCAGTACTGTAAGGATACACATTGTCTGTCACTGTTTCTGAGTTCCTCCCCTCTCTTCTGTCACTTTCTCTTATTCTGTTGCTCTGTCTGTCTTCCCTCTTTTTAACATCAGTATCCTTCTTGAAGTTATGTCTCTCCTTCTTGGAGTTATGTCTCTCCCTCTCCCTCTCCCTCTCCCTCTCCCTCTCCCTCTCCCTCTCCCTCTCCCCTCCCCCTCTTCTCTTTCTGTCTGTCTGTTTCTCTCTCTCTCTCTCTCTCGCGCGCGCGCTCCTTCCCCCCTCTCTCCCCCCCCCTCTTCTCTCTCTCACACATCTCTCTAATTCTCCCCCCTCCCAATCCTTGCCCCCCCCCCCTCCCACGAACACACACACACACACACCTCCAACTTGCCTAACGGGGTAATAGGGTTATGTTAGCTTACACTCTGACTTCGATTTTTCCTTTAACCCTATGGACCATTCTTTTACTTTAGACTTTCCTCCTGATGTTCACAAATGCCAGCTGTGCCATATCAAATAGCATGGTAATATTTCCTCAAATACCTCACACCTGCACTATATAGATCTAGTCAAAATCCAGCATGTGGCAGCAATGCCTAACAGATTTATTCAAATATGGACTTTAAATAATTTCTGAAGTACACAAGAGGTTTCCTGAAGTCTTGTACTTTAGTCAACAACCTTCACAGCCCCTTTACCTGCTGCTGGGAATAAGTTATGATGCAGCCGATCACTGAGCTGGAGAAGTGGGGGTTTACAGGGCACCCTCCCATCCAAACCCTTTACAGTGCACCCACCCTTCCAAACCCTTAAGTCATCATGTTTATACAGACAACATTCACAGAACTTATTCACCTTTTTCTGATACATTCTATGAATCAATTTAATTGGCTGACTTCCCTGATATTTTAAGAAAATTATTCATTATCTAAGTCAATGATCTTTGCACATCACCTTAATTTATAATAAAAAAAGGTTTCTAGATGTGATGTGTCCCTGACTGAAGTAGTGTTGGTTTGTTTGCCAGAAGAGGGTGTTGTATGACAATGGTGGCCCGGGTGTCAATATCACCCCAGGCATGGATCGATACATACCGCCACCTGTCCGCTAACCCAGTCTAGGCTCAGAGATGAGAGAGTCCCTTCAAACGGAGGGAAATCGATTAGCGAAGTAGGCGTCCAGTCACTGACATTCCATTCTTCTCTGATCAGAGGTTTTGACCCTAGACTGTTTGGATTTCTAATCTACCTGTGAAGCAAATTTGTGAAATTGGTTTAAATAAATGAATGAATGTACAACGTACATGCCCGCCGATCCCCTCCAGTACGTTGCCTCGGGGAAAAAAATCATAATTTTAATTTACCGTACTGCTTGAAAGTCACAATCCTAAAATATCTTAGTATTGTCTGGTGACTGCTGTATACACATACTAGATAAAATGAATGAATTCTTTATTTGAGACTTCTTAGAATTGGTTATAGGTTTCTGAAAAAAAGTTTTCCAGTTCGGTTCTTCCAACATGTACTGCCTGATGTTACTATAACTATATATATTACCACTTTATTACAATTACAATATAAATAATTAACATATGATCATTATGAGAGAAAACATATTAAATTTGAGTCAAGGAAAAGGTGAAAAAATGCTAATATTAATCTACCTGCGAAACCAAACTTGTCAGTTGGTGAAATTGGTATTTATAATGATGAGGCTATAATTATACATTGTGACTATTACAATTAAAATGATAATACCATTATAATGGCTTCAGTAGATATGATTATATAGGAGACAAGTCACAGGTGAAAGTATGCTAATGACCAACTCCTATACCTTGCTACCATGAAAGCGGGAAATATATCCCTTTTTCCAGATTCCAACGCCTCACCACTCAGTGAGTGAGTGAGATTGGTTGCTTTACGCCCTTTATCAACACATTTAATATGGTTATATCAAGGGCGGGAGAGCTGAGAGGGAGGCAGTTTATGATCATACCCAGGAAATAGAGATAGATAAGAAGGGAGAGAGAGACAGAGAAAAGAGACAGAAAGGCACTTTATGGTCATACCCAGGACCATGCCTCACCACTCAACATAGCAATATTTTTGCACCACAAATAAAATGAATTCTAAATTTAGTTACACCATATTTCATCACCACGCTCATTTTATAACACAATTTTTGGAAACTACACAGGTTGTTTTGAGTCGAGGGACATTTTACCTTGAGTAGGTTTAGTTTTTACCTAGTAGACACAGAGCCGGGGCTAACCATTCATCCGTCATATTTAGGTGCCTAGAGAGGATAAGGCTCAGATTTTCAGAAAATGTACAATAGGCAGCTGTACGCATTAAGTAAATTCTGCAAAATTAGGCTGCAATTTGGCCAATACTAGGTAAATTTGAGTATATTTGGCATTGCATTGATTCTAGCAATCTGTTTGGCTAGGTTGAACTTTATTTTCGTCTGAAGTTTGGGTTATTTGAGAAGATCGGCGAAGTTGAATTGTACATTTTCTGAAAATCTGATAGTTGTTAGAGTGGGCCATGGCTCGTGTGGAGCTGTACTATGCTCTCTATAATATAGTGAGGCTATTGAGCGACTCATTGTGTATACTTTATAGCCTCTTCCCCAGGGTAAGAAGAGAGTAACAAATGAGCACATAGGAATGTATCTTCAGTACTTGTACTGAAATCATTATTTTACAAAACGTCCTCTAACTTAATACCACCTTTGATACCAAAATTTCGTCAACTTTTTCAATAAGAAAAATACAAATTGTGGTCATCAGAATGTTTCTCTTCAAATCAGTTTAAAATATTCAGGGTTTTTTTTCTATCATAGTTTTTGTAAATACCCTGACAGTTTGGAGCTTTAGAAGAAATGGAAGCAAGATAGTACTAGGGTGGGAGATAGAGGGAGGGAGAGGTAGACGAGGAACACGTAAAGCAAGGGGGGCGCCTAATGCAGGTAATGACTTTAGTTTCATATCAAATATAGGTGCAATGATAAATCACCTTGAGATGATACCAGACCCCAATATACATGATATCCCCCACTAACATACTCACAACAGATGCCCATACTATATTATAGGCTATCATATATCTGACTATTTGACATGAGACCAGAAAACCAACACCAACATAACCCACCAACCATTCCAGTGACCTTGAGTTCCAAGGTTAAACACCTAGTCACGTGCTGCGCCCCTTTGATAGCCTGCTGCCCCCTATGGGTGGGTGCAAACAACGCCAGGTATGGGACCCAGCTGGGACGTCCAGCTGGGTCCGGGGACCAGACAGGGTTGTCATGGGGAGGGCCAGGTCACGTGGGTGCAGCTGAGCTATAAATAGAAGCACTTGATAGGGCACTTTACCCCTCCCTGGATTGGCGTCAAATGTGATCGATTTTCCCTCTAATTCCCAGCAAGATTTTGCTATGAGGTTTTACTGGGTTCAGAGCTGGGTTATAGCCATGGAATGGCTGATATTTGGTGGCAAATTGACCATGATGGTGGGAAATTAGATCTGCTTGGGTATTATAGCATGAGTGGAGGAGATATGAGTGGGTAAATTCGCGTTCAATTTGGAAAGGAGAGAAAAAATTACATGAAGAGGGAAAAAGCAAATTGAATGGACAGCCCATTGCTCTTTCTGGGAAAATATTAGGGACTTGGTTACAATATAAAAGCAGCCTTGCTATGGTATAATATTATAGGAGTACCACATCTCTTTCTTCCCTCCCTCCCCCCCCCCCCTCTCTCTCTCTCTCTCTCTCTCTCTCTCTCTCTCTCTCTCTCTCTCTCTCTCTCTCTCTCTCTCTCTCTCTCTCTCTCCCTCCTTTCTTACTTTCTCTTCCCCTCTCCCCATCTCTATCTTGCAATAAATATGGATGATGCTGATTTCATGGTATTTTATTTTGTTATGAAAAGTTTCCCCCAAATTAATCGATTCTTTTGCTATTATCTGGGACTCGTGGATAATCCCTTTTGTGCACGATTTGCAACCCTTGCCTTTGAATGACAAATGTACCTATTAGTTATTGATTCCCGGATAAGGCAGTGGCACATGTTGCAGTCACTACAGTTAGTAGGTGGATATATGCATTTAGCATGGAATAAATCATGACATTTATAGCCCCAACATGGTAACCCTTTGATGGGGGTATCTACACACATATGTGGGTACACTTGACTCACATGACCCAGGGTTATTAACCCTATCTGAGGGGTGTCAGGTGTGCCCCATCTCTCCACACTGTCTGCAACTCCTGATACTTTAATTTCAAAAGGTCCCAGGTGAGGTTAGACTGCGAATGGTAGACATGCTTTTTAAATTTGCTTCTATTCCTATATTTAGGTGTTCAGAATATTGTGTGGGTCTGAGGTTGGAAATGCCTCCCCCAAAAAATGTTTAAATAATTTAAACATTTTTAATTGCAAATTTATGTTGTGTTCCATTGAGTCAAACATGCCAAAATTGGAACTTTAAATTGAAGTTTTTGAAGAACTGAATCAAGTGATCTTATAATGTTAATATTACATACATTCTCTCAAACAAACTCTCCCTACGTCCACTCATATATCACATCATTACATGTTCCTTTGTTCATTGCTTTGTATAGTCTAGCTTGCATACCCCCCCCCCCCCCCCCATTAAAATATTTTACATCAATTTCCCACCATCATGGTCATATCCACTCCAGTTTATATGTGGTTTTCTCAGAACATGCAACTCATTTTTATTTGGAAGTTCAGAGAATCATTCAGAATGACATCGTCGAACTGTTAAGACGAGGTGTTTAGATAGCCACAGCTTATACCCGAGTTTCTAGGCTGTGTACATGTTGGTGTAACATAACCTTAGTGTCAAATCCACAAATTTCTTATTCATGTCAATATGGGAAATATCTGTCGCTGTCATATTGAATTCAGACTGGTAGTGAACCGGTGGTATATACAAGTGCTGTAGTCATGAACATGGGGAAATACATTGGACTTTTCATAGATTATGGCGAAATAATATTTCTCAAATGTTTTTATGATTTAATTTGTAGAAAAGGCTAATCTAAAATCAATTAATTAGATTAACTATATCTGTGATTACTGAGCCTTATTTTCAAATCGCCTGTAATTGAGGGGGAAGTGTTTTGTATTTAATTCTGTCGCAAAACTAACCTTTTAAATAATCATGTAGCTGGAAAAGAAGGTAAGGAAGAAAGGAAGAAGGACATAATCCAGCTACATGTTATCATATAGCTGGAAAAGAAAACAGCAAGAAGAAAAAAATAAAGAAAGAATCTGAATCGGCTATTGTCTATAAAATATCCCATGAGTCGCCACTTCAGTCATGCGCAGTGGAACTAATGCAGTCCCCCATACAGATTTTCAGAAAATGTACAATTGGCAGCATTTTGAAGCTCATTTTTGTCTTAAATGTGGGCTTTTTGAGAGGTTTGGTGAAGGCGAATTGTACATTTTCTGAGAATCTGACCCAGTAACATTTATATAGTGTCAGTGCGTGTCACTTGTCAATGATGTGCAGTGTGTCTACTGCACTCCCCCTATTGCACATTAATAGACCATGCAGCATAATAACATTTATATAGTGTCAGTGCATGGATTCCACTTGTCAGGGTTTCATATGATTTCAAACAAGAGATGTGAGCTTAGTGGGTTAGGATGCGGCAGAGGTAACTGGAGACTTAAGACCTCTTCAGAATCTATTTCTTAACATGAATATTTAACATTTATCCTGTTCTTCTCCACTGAGCTATGGTCGGCACCTACGACCCCAACTGCAGTTACCAGCATTTTTTTTGTTTTTTTTTGTTTTTGCGACAACTTCTTTTTATTCAATATGTCAACAAATCTCGTCTCTCTTCTGGACCAGTCTACATCGAAAAATACATAGGCCCTTCACACGTTTTCATTTGACGATCAATTAAAAAATAGAAGAACATCACCATATTAGTTTTTGCTTTCATTTATACACTTTATCTTATTAGCAGCTTAAATTATACTTTCTTTTATGATTACAATTTATTTATTTCGATCTATTATGTCTGTTAAGTCCGCAAAGAGACTTCTCCACCTCTTCTTTTCATCTTTGTCAATTTCTGTAAAGGTGTTCTGGTATAAAATGATTGATAATTTCGACCTCAGCTCATAGCTGAAGAACAGCCATCCTATCATTCCTTCATGGAATAATTTTTGACGGTGAATGAAAGCCTTTGTTACTAGAACAATCCAATTGATAATTTTATTATTGATACCTTTCTTGTCGAAACCGAACATTATATTAATTTTTTTCAGATTGAACGATCCATCTTCTTTTCTTCTGACTATACTTCTACCACCTATGTCTTCGTTCAGATAGCCTATAGAGTCTATGAAGCTGAACACATCTTGCCATAGGGTTTTTGTATTTCTACATGTCATAAAGAAATGCACAATATCATCCCTTTCGGTACAGAAAGAACATACTGGGAGGTCTTTAATTGCAGCGTTTTTCAGGTAGTAATTACAGGTGATGGTCTTATGAAGAATCCTATATTGCAACACTTGTAATCTTGTTTCGCTTGTAGCTGTATAGGGATTTAGAAAGATCTTCTTCCAGTTAAGCTGTTTAAATTCATTTTCACTCAATTCCAATAACTTCTGCCAAGAATTAAGTTTTTCCCTTTTGACAGGCATTTTTTCTATAAGCGCGTTATACAGTAATTTGCTAGAACATATTAGGATATTAACACATTTGCTGTTAATTTTTATATCAATATTCCCTTTATCTTCACACGGGTGAGAATCATGTATAATTCTGAGCCACTCCTTTGGTATTGCCTTTCGGAGGTCTTTCATTAAGAAAAAATATGGGATAAACCCGTATTGCCTTTTTATTTCAAGGCTTGACATCAATTTACCCTGTTGATTGACTATATCACCTACACATACAATTCCGTTTTTTTCCCAGTTATGGTAATAAAACAATTTTTTCTTTTCTCTGATAAGTCTGTTAGACCATATCCTTTCTCTTAATATTTCTATTCTCGTGGTAGGTTCTTTACAATAATAATACTTATTCCATATAGCGAAAACTTCCTGATAAAAGCCATTTAAAATCTTTCGAGGCATATTTCTACATAGTAACACATCCTCAACTTTTAACATTGGGGAAGAAAAGGTGGCCATTGCTTTAAATGCTTTACCTGAGCCACTTTGTAATATTCTTTGGACCCATTTGAGACGATTGGTATTTGTTACCTCTTTTATAATTCTTAGATTTAGCCCTCCATCTTCAGCTTTTTGAGCTAAGAAAGCGGTGCTTATCTTATGATCTTTATTTTGCCATACGAAATCCAACATGATCTTGTGTATTTCTTCCTGGATTTTCTTGGGAAGGGCTATACAGGCCAGCACGTGCTGGAATATGGGTAATAAAAATGTATTACATACGAGAATTCTACCCATTGTTGTTGTTGTTGGCACTGATGATTTTCTTTGAAATCTTGCTTAAAAATACTTTATATAACAAACTGAATCGATAGATCTCTTCCTTTTAGGTATGACACCATTGTGATGGGTTCAAATAATGTACCAGGGTTGAAGTTTACTTGTATTTTGTACTTGGAATAACACACTGTATGACCCCAACTGATTTCCACTATGACCGTAACTGTATAATGCAGTTACGGGTATACCACTCAATGTTTTTCACCTAGATTACACTGTATTATAAGCCAGATACATGTATCTGATGACACTTGAACCTAAATGCAACTATAGTAAACACCCACAGAACATGACAGCTACTAAAAAACGGCTTTTGTTAGGTAAAAACCAACATTGTTTGTTCTAATGGGAACCCACCTTCCGCCATTTTGAATGCTGGTAACTGCAGTTGAGGTCTGCAGGGGAAAGGCAACGGGGAAGGCAACACAGGAAAGGCAACGGGGAAGGGTTTTCGATATTTAGAAACAACCTTGCACTATGATCTAGAAGGATCATTGATGTATTTCTTTAAATCTTTACACTCCAGGTCCAAACCCTCAGATCAGATAAGAATGGTATGTCAGCCTACTTCGCTAATTGGTCTCCTGGCCTAAGACTCTGCGTTTTAATAGGAATATAATGACATTTTGCGGTCTTAATGGAATTATAATAGCACTTTGCGGTTTGAGGCGAGAGGCTTTCCCTTAGTTTGAAGGGACTCTTCCATCTTTGGACCTAGACTGTTTAAATCTTAATATGATATATTTAATGCTTAGCAATTCATCCAGCTCTTCTGCACTGAGCTGTGATGGAGTGGGCTACGAGGAAGAGTATTTAGAACCCCATTAGGTATGAATGTAGACAAATAAACCTTGCCCTGATCTGGTATCCCTAATCAGTTAAGAAGTATGTATTAAAATAGGCATATTTATTAGGACTTTTATTCTTGTGACATTCTTTCTATTCACCTCATTAATAAAATTTGGTATTAATATTACAACTTAGAAAAGGGCTAATTGTAGGCCGAAGCGTTAGATGATATAAAGATATAATATAAAGATAATATAAGTCTAGATAAAACATACTACCAAAACCTCTTCAAACTATACATGATATTTTGTATTATAATTTGTTGTGCTTAAATATCTACACATAGTGTCAACGACCAGTCAATACCTATTCCACTAATAGTGATATCCACTTTAAGAACCCAGCAGAATTCAATTCAATTCAAGAATTCTTTATTGCAATAGATGTGATTTACATTGAGGTGGTCCAACATTCTAAATAGACAGGTGTCTAGGTAGGTCTTCCGCTTGGTGCCTGGAATTAATTAATTGAATTAATTGCAATATGGGTGTAATTAACATTCTGAGTATATCCCCAGTTATTAAGACAGAAAGAATTATTTTATAATTCCACAATCACCGTGGTAATTACAAACCAAGGTGTGTGAGTAGAACCCCCACCTAGTAAACCGATCCTAAGATACTAGAAACGTCTGCCAACTACTCTTTGCTTTACTCATCTTACCTGGTAAGTAGGTGACCCAGCCTTTCCCCTTCCTCTCTGGCCTTGGCAAAAAAGAAAATAAGAAAACGCCAACCTGGTAAACCTCTTCCTCTTCCTATGTATTAGTTGGCAGGTAAGGACTACTACCCTGGGTCCAGCCACTCAGCTATATGGGTCAGACTTTCAGAAAATGTACAATTGGCAGTTCTACACATTTAGTAAATTCTGCTAAATTAGGCTGCAATTTGGTCAATACTAGGTAAATTCGAGTATATTCGGCATTGCATTGATTCCAGCAATCTGTTTGGTTAAGTTGAACTGTAATTTGAACTATATTTTCGTCTGAAACTTGGGTTATTTGAGAAGATTGGCGAAGTTGAATTGTACATTTTCTGAAAATCTGACCAATATACTATTCAGGCTAGGCCCAAAGATGAGTGAGTCCCCTTCAAACAGGGACAGCCTTTCACCTCAACCCGCAAAGTGTCATTATAATCCCATTAGAACGCCTAGTCCTAGTCCAGGCAAATCATTATATATATAAATATTTTTATTTCCATTTTAAAATACAATTACATAAGTGGAAATTGGCTACAACGTTCTGGGCTCTCCCAGCTCTTCCAAGAAGGCCATACATACATATCTACTATAATTTCGTCACATTAACATTCAAAATAAATACACTTTGATTAATTAATCAGATATAATGAGTTTCCTCATTAAACAATACAATGCCTTCTTTTCACCTTCTTTTTACTTTTATATAATGTCATAGCTTTCTATCATATATTCTGTTTTTATACAAAAAAAGAAAATAAGAAAACCCAACATGACTTCATTGGCGAAGTAGGCATCCCATCACTGACATACTATTCTTATCAGATCTGAGGGTTTGAGCCTGGACTGTATTAGGATCTAGCTTCACTAGCTGATATATCCTAGTATATCATATCTCAATGTGATCTCTATCATGGCCACTCATATCATTATTCATACATTCATTGTAAAGATGATAGATTTGGCTGCCATTCAATGTTGCCTCCTCTTGCCAATCCTGTACAAACATGATGGGGCTATGTGAGTCGGCTAAGGGGCATGCATGTTAATATCAGAAGTCTAGGCTCAGAGTTGAGAGAGTCCCTCCAATCTGAGGGAAGACCCCTCGCTCCAAACCGCAAAATGCCATTAAATCCCAAAATGTCATTAAGACGCCTAATCCTATGCCTTGGGTAGGGAGAGAGTATATATTTCCTTAATGTGGGAAATTGTGGGAATAGACCAGATCCTTCGAAATAAATAGTTCTCAGTTCAGAAATATTTAATTTAGAGAATTTAGAACTGTTCCCTATTAAACCTTGAAATTTTCCCCTGTTCTTCTATTGGGAACTGACCCATGTAAAAGGTCTATTAAAATCCGATCTCGCCGCAGGTAGAGTAGTGAGGTAGAGTCGTGTTACATTAATGGTAGGGAGAGAGGGTATGACTCACCTCTATATGGTCTACAATATACCTGTATACACCTGTACATGTACATATATGGTAGAGACTGGTAGCTCTGGTCTCAGGTAGGGGTATACCATATATAGGAGAGATCATCAGGTGTACCTTCCACCTCAACCCTCCACTCTCTCTGCCTCGGCGATGACTGGGTCACTTGGGGGAGGGGAGTTGAGGTGACCTGTATGATGGCCTATGAGAGAGACAGGGAAAGACAGATTATAGACAAAAAAGGAAAGGACAGAGAGACAGAGACAGGGGGAGGGGGAGAAAAGGTGTGTGTGTGGGGGGGGGGGGGGCGCAAGACAGACAATAGTTAATTCATTCATTATTAGCCATGAATTTCAAATGAAATCATTTAATTTAATTTTCAATTGACATAGGGATAGATGATATAATAGCCCATTTATGAACATGGGACTCCATAGCTTAGGAAAAGCTCTCAATGAAGTTTACATCCAACTGGGACAAACTTCTCGCATACTATTTTGGTTTTTTCCCTTTTACTTTTATAAAGTGGAGTGTCAGCTGGAGTTGGTGCACAGGTGGGGACGCCAGGGTCCTGACAGTGACAAAGATGGATGACATGACTCAGCTAAAAATTACCCTGAGTTTATTTTGTTTATACTAGGGTTTCTTGTAACCTGTCAAACATTCTTGCTTTTTTGTTTTAAAATAGATTGGTCTAAATTCTAAATATTCAGAAACCCTTGCCTTTTTTCTATCATTCTGTTATCTTTGACATCATATTTGTTCTTCTTTCGAGAAATATTCTTATGAAAAACATTTTAAAATATACAACTGACATAGTTTTGGCAAAAATTAGTGGTTTGACTTGGGAAGAACTACCTCGTGTTTACACATACTTTTCACGATTTGATTGAAGGTCCTACCTTCAGCTATCCATCTAAGTCCAAGTCTTAACTTTTTATCGATTGTTTTGGTCCACATTTTAACCAGGTTCTTTTTATGACTTGACCTGTCACTAATTGCTAGGCTAGTGCGTAACAAACGTCCCAACATCCTTAATATACTACCGTCTATTCGTATACATTACCAGGAACGTTCATAATGTAGTTCTTAGTGCTAGTTGTGCGATAGTATACTTTAACACTCTAGGTCCAAACCCTCAGATCAGATAAGAATGGTATGTCAGCCTACTTCACTAATCGGTTTCCTTGGCGTTTTAATGGGAATACAATGACATTTTGTGGTTTTAATAGAATTATAATGGCACTTTGCGGTTTGAGGCGAGAGGCTTTCCCTTCGTTTGAAGGGACTCTCTCAACTTTGGGCCTAGACTGTTAAATGAGTGTTGCTTAACCAGTCTAGGGTCAGAGTCTATCACATGGGATAAGGTTGGTATGGCAATGATTTTCCCGGCCCCAGAGCAGGCCCACCACTACCGTCCTGATGGGATTTTGTGGTCAGTTTCCCTTAGTTTAAAGGGATCTGATCGGCTCTGAGCCTAGACTGTTGTAACCTTAGAACCGTAACTGAGATTGAGATGATTCCGCTTATTTACATTCTAGGTCCTAGTTTTGGTTCGTCTTTTTTAAGCTAGTTTTCAATAAATAAAGCTAGCTCAGGATTCCTTTGAAAAAATAATACTTTGATTAATTAAATAGTAAGTTGTTTGAAAACTTCAACAAAGGCTTATTAGCCTTGATAACCTATTCAATTCCACCAATGCCCTTGTATGACCCTGACATCAGGCCTGGACAATCTGTTCTTTCTCAAAACCTCTCCAAAACATCTTCAATCTGGAGAGGGAAACAGATGCTTATATCAACCGTTTAAGAGGTTGAGGATGTTTGATCTGATTTATTTAAACTAGGTAACTCTCAGTACTTCAACATTTGATTAAATTGTCTGACTTTTGAACTTTGTCTTCTGTTAATGGGTGAAAGTGGTCAGCTGTGCCTCTAGTGGTTCCATTATTGGGTCAGATTTTCAGAAAATGTACAATTCGCATTCACCAATCCTCTCACATAACCCACCTTTAAGACAGAAATTAGCTTCAAAATACAGTTTAACATAACAGAACTGATCCTTTATATCAATGCGATGGCAAATATACTCAGATATACCCGGTATTCATCATTTCCCAGCCTAATTTAGGAGCATTCCCTAAATGTTTAGAGCTGCCAATTCTACATTTTCTGAAAATCTGACCCATTATTGCGCTTTTCATGCTCTCTCATTCACAAGGGCTTATCTCATTCACCCTTATACACCCATGCATAAATATACTTAGACATGCCAATGGCTTTATTTATCACACAGTGTGCCTATTGTTGGCACTATTGGGGAGTTGCCTTTGCCCCTGAATCAGCTCTAAATGATAGTCTAGGTTCAGAGCCTAGTGGTGGTGGGCCTACTCCAGGACCGGGAAAGCCATTGACTTACTGATCTTATCTCATCTGATAGGCTCTGAGCCTAGAGTCAGTGTAGACTGTATGATATAATTAATGTAATACAGGGATATATTTGTATTTAGTCCTAAATATTTATTTGCTGCCACACAAATTTGTTTCAATGTAATGAAAATAAATAGATAATAAACAAATAAAAAATAAATCATAAAAAAAAAATCGACCAAGACTGAGTTTTATTGCCGAATGCCGACAGTTGTATGACCACTTAAAACTGCAGTATGGACAAATTAATAATTGCCCTGAGAAAACATCTCCTGAAATCGGAAATATATCTAGTTCTTGTTTTATTTGGGACATTTTTTTCCTCAAAATATTTTGTGCACTTTCGTGAAATCGTCATAACTTACGAATCAATATGTTAAAAGAGGTGCCACATCATATCCCCCATTGAACTATTCATACGCCCGCGTTATCCCCTTGTCCCTCAGCTCCTTTACTTACCTCTATCTAAATCCATCACAACTGGGAGGGCTGAAGGTCATTAAAAGGTCATTAAAAGCCCTCAGCCCTTTTAAATGTACATTGTAGGTCAGCAAGAGAAAGGCCAGGACGCTTAGGCCCTCTAGCGGCACAAGTTGGCGTTATCAGTGGGTTTAATCTTGCCTCATTGTGGAGGTATTCACCCTTTGTGGTTGGATCCCTGAGCTAGAGGTCAATTAAGGTCATTTGTAGGTCATGGCCCTTGAAGTGTTGCCAGAAGGGCTGCCCTTTACCTCTTGTGTTCTGTATACATGTACGCTTCAGGGAGAAGATCAGAGGGCAGGGTTTACTGAAGTATTTGCCAACCAATTATTGGGCCCTGTTTAAGGAAAATAAACTTAAGAAAGTGAAAGCACTGAAAGAGCCTCCACTTTCCTATGGGTACCATGTTAGTATGTATTGGATTTCTGTCATTTAGTGAGAATCTGCTTGGGACGGGATGGTGGTCCAATGCGAAGTTTCTGGCCCTACTGAATATATATATCATGGTTTTTAAATATTGTAGCTATAGAGGTAGTAGTTGATTAGAAAAAAAATAGTGATTTTCCGATTTCCCCCCTCCCCCTATCTAGAAAAACCTACCCTACCTAAAAAAATGTTTGATCTTGCCTAATTTCTTTTTTTTTTACCAAAAAAAGCTAATTTAAGCAGGAAAACCAGTCTTGCTAACCAGCAAATCCTTAGGTGTATTTCCCTTGTTTAAAACAACTAATACATCATCCATGTTCCTTTTCTTTTTACCGAGTCCAATAATAATTGGCTTTTGTCGATAATTTCATGACAAATTCTAGTGGAGTCTGTGTCTGATCTGACATGTTTCTGCCCTGTCTCGGTGCTCGGTGCTGATAGCCTTGTAGCACTCATGCCTATAATGGAAACCCTAATGTGTACCGTGAGGCTTGATTACACAGCCCCTCCTCCCTCAGCCCCACCCACACCTCCCCTGGGGTGCCTTCCCATGTATGCCTGGCCAGGGTGGGATCCAATGGAAGGGTGGGGGCGAAGGGTGTGTGATGATCCAGTGGAACTATTGAAGCATCTTGAATCTCTCTGAATATTTTAAATATCTCCTAGTTATATGTTCTTCCTTCTCCTGCTTCGTGATCTATAATAATGTCTTTTTCTTCTTCTTTTCCCATCCCTTCCTTCTCCATAATATATATGGTCGATTCCAGTGAAATGGGGGCCATTATCAAATTTTCATCATGTTATCCAATAGTTATCATTTTTCTGTCATTGAATGAAGATGGTTGAAGGATGAAAAGCCCAAAATATTAGCTCTTAAATCTTAAAATTCTGGGAACTAGAGGTGATACAAGTTTTTCCATTGAAATATAGAGATAGATTACGAATGACACCCCCTGAAGATTAAATATAGGATATTTCAATATATTAAATTGAAAATGTCCGATTTTTAATTATTCAAAACCATTTAGAAGCGCTTAATTGTGTTCATAATGTTGAAAAAAAGTTTTTGTTATTTTTATTTTTTATCCTGTGTGAGTATTTAAAGATCGTTGCAACCTACTATTCCTTGAGTTTACCTTGGTAACCTTCTTCTCATTTTTTCACTATACCCCACATGTCATGAAGAGTAAACGTCTAAATCTATCATAAAAGTTTATGATTGGGTCTACAAATAGGTGAAAACGATTTGTACCTAGTACAAATTGTAATGTATTTATGCATAATTGAAAAAGCATACGTAATCTATCGCTATAGCCATTTCTGGTCAGATTGGGCTTATTTACTAATATCACATAATAGCTAAGGTCATAAAACTGCTATTGTTATCATTTATTTATTCCTATTTCATAATCACAAGCTGACCTCTGTTGAATAACCATCATATTTTCAACAAAACAGCAGAATTTATATTTTTTTTCTGCTATTTTTACAATTTTCAATTGATGCGACTTTTCATTTATTTGCCATGATCTATGAAAAATATTACATTTTTATGAAAATATTCATGTGATTTCTTTGACTTTATTTCTTCCCATACATTCTGCACAAAAAAAATCATTTGAGAAAGACTTCTGCCTTAAAAAATACCCCTTTTCCAGTGTCATTCGTAATCTATCTGTCATACGTAATCTATCCTGTCATATGTAATCTATGTAGTTTTTTTAAAACCCTGCTATTTAAAGACAAATCTTCTTATTTAAGGACAGAAATCATATCAGTTCTCTGACTTTGTCCCTTCCCAGACATTCTAAGAAATAAAAATTAATTCTAGATGATTCATGCTTTCAGAAATTGCATTTTTAACATGTCATTCGTAATCTATCATGTCATACGTAATCTATCGCGATAGATTACGTATACAATTTAATCACATGTATAAGAGAAATAACAATATATCTGAGTATTTTGGTCGATGTTACCTATCAAGACATAGACAATGATCAATTATGCCAAAGATGGTAGCTTATACTTTATTATGCGTTAGCATTTTACATATCAATACGATTTGAAAATACATCTATTACTGACAAACGTGGCCCCCGACTGTTTGAGACACTTTTTCGCCCCCTTCTCCCTTTTCCTGCTGTTCCTATTCTATTCCTTAACCTAGAGAAAAGTTTCGGACGTTTACCTAGTGGTCCTACATTTGAGTTTATAACTCAAAAGTCATTTGCATTTCTGTTTTCGGCACAATGGGTCACATCAAACGAAGTCATTAGGGCGATGATCACCTGACTAAGAAGTTTACCCCTCTGACTAAGAAGTTTACCCCTTATCAGCCCTTTACCCCTTGTCAGATCAGAGACTGCAGAGACTGGGCCAGCGAGCCCCCAGAGCTTAGCCAGCTGAGCCAGCTGAGGTGGTGTGCCCCCACAGAGTCATAAACTCCAGATGTCCACAGTCCAGATGTCAAACTTATTAAATTAAAGGATGTACAAAAATAAGTCATGTCTAAATATATTCTCCTTAACATGAGAAAACTTTTGGTCTTTATTCCATAATTCTAGTTTGTTTAGAAGCCAAGATAATATTTTATACATTAAAACCTTCTGAATAGTTTGTGATGTGAAAGGCTCAGGTCTAGGCTAGGGGTTATTTGACCACATAGTAATAAAGTCCGATGACAACAGCACCCCCGCTAGGTCCTCGGCTAGGTCCTCCGCTAGGTGCAAATAGTGCTCCCATCACATACATCCGGTCAGGGTAAATATATTGCCCCTGATCTGTGCCGCTCCTACTCCCAGCACCCATGACCCAGGTCCAGACCTTCTCCAGGAATTGGTACAAATCCCTCCCCTCCCCCCACCCACCCACCCACCCCAGGCCGCCACCAGCATTAGCACCAATCGAGTGTATGTCTTTATATCGAAACGAATCATTCCACTTAAGACACACCACCAGCCGTTCCACTTTGTTTCTCAGCCGATTACACCAATATCAATAACAATGCTTAGATACTCTGAATGGGCCGATTACATTGGTATGAATGTACATGACATGGTTCCCGAAGACATGAGAGCCTTGTATGAATACGAGAGGGGGTTGCGTGATTTACCTAAGAAGAGGATCCCGAGGTCGTTCATCGATGTGCTCTGGAACCATGGGGCAATTACAATGGGACAGTGTGCACTCCTAAAGGTAATTTGTATTCTAATTAACCATCATAATATACCTACATTTATGTAATGAATCAATTGATATACTATGAATTTCAATGGATATACTATGAATCGCCTGATCTACTTATTGTTGATATATCACTTATTGTATCATTGTTTTTTTTCTAGTCGATAATGAGCATGACTGTGCGGCGGGACCGAATGATGCTCATCCTGGAGGATGTGCACCCTGAACGGTGGAGCTATGTCTATGATGCGATTGGTATGTTTATTACCTTTGAGGACATATTCTACGACGACATCCATAACGAAGCCATGAGTCAAGCACCTATTGGATGATGGTCATCAAAGAGGATGTGGGACCTGAACGATGTCTCGGTGCATAGGGAAGTCAACAGTCAAGAACCTGATTTCCACCTAATTTGTAAACCAAACAATGTGTGTGTGTGTTTGTCTATGTATTGGTGAAATACAAAATCTAAAGAAACTGTTGTCTTTAAAGCTTATTTTTCACGTCTGCGCATCTATTTATTCCATGAATATATCACTTCTAAAAAATTCTGCGATTGTCTTTAAAGATATTTCTCGACGTTCTTGATCCCTTAATGATCGCTTGTAAGAAACTCCCAACTTGTCTTCAAACCTATTTCATGACATGTAACCTTTAGTGTAAACTATTGTAACCTTTAGTGTAAACTATTTCATCAGTATGTCCCCCGAAATATCACATCGATATATGTGTATTACTCGAAACTTCCCCAAATATCACTTCGTAAATTCCCCAAATATCACTTCGAAATATTTATTAATAGTTCATAACATTGACGTCCCAATGGTTGAAATGTAACCAGTAGTGTAAACTATTTTATAAGTATGTTCCCTGGTCTATTATTGGAAACTTCCCCTAATATCACCTCGTAGATTCCCCAAATATCACTTTGAAATATTCCCATAGGTTCATAACATATCTCCGCCCGCGTGTCCCAAGCCTTTTCTGGGAATCGAGTTAATTATCCCTGATAAATCGTGGTACCCTTTCCCACCCACCCACCTCCCCTCCATTGTCGGTGTACTTTTACTTGCCCCTCTACCCCTACCCCTGGAAATCCAGGGGTAGACCCGAATGAGGAAAAGAGACTGGGGAAGAGTTTCTGATTCTCATGTCCCTCTCACCGATGAGTGGGGAACACCCGGTTGTAATTTGTGAGTGACAGGTAATAAAAGAGCATCTAGGTGGAGCGCCGAGGTGGTGGTGGTGGTGGAGGAGGTGGTGGAGGAGGAGGTGGAGCAATGTGGTGGTGGCGGAAGAAGGATGTGGTTGTTGTCCGAGGCCGATAGAATGGAGCGTAGGTGATGAGGTGTGGGGGTGGGAGTGGGGGCAAGATGGTCCATTTGGACACTGCACTCACTTACTCTGATCATCCCTTCTCACTTCCAACTGATTTTAGCTGGTGAGGGAATGGGGTCACCTTAGACAGAAGAGGGGCAGGAGGAATCTATTGAGGATATGGGGCGGTAGGGGGCAGATTTAGAGGGAGGGATGTGACTGGTGCACTCAGGCCAACCCGTGGGAGCATTGAGTAAGAAGTCGCTCACACAGTCTCTCTCAAGGCAAGCAGAAAGAGTACACCTCGTATCTGCTCTGTCTATTGAAGATATAAACTCTGAGTCTGAAGCAGAACGAGAATACCTCGTATCTGCTCTCTCTATTGATTATAAACACTCTCAAGCAGAACGAGCACACCTCATATCTGCTTTGCGAGATCATACAATACATACAACCCTTTCGCAATCAACATAGACTGAAAATACTTCAGCTTTACATTTCTCTATTGCTCAAGCAATCAACCTAATATGCCGGCCCCAAAGCATATTCCACCGTTCAAATCTGTTCTAGGTTCTTTCAGCCAAGGTGACATGCGCTTTGGCAATAATTCTGGTAAACAATGTGTTACAAATTGCGTAATGTTCCTATGCAGTACAACCCATCAGAAGGTCACCTATATGAGAGCCCTGGATATTGACAGCATTCTTGAAAAGGGTGATAAACTTTATTCTAAAGTGCGCCCACTATTTGATCATGACTATCTTAACTTGGACGAAGTGCCAAGGCACATGATGATTAACTATTATAAATACGACCTGAAAATGTTGCTCCCTCTAGGAGGTCATATAGACGATGTTCATAACTTTAGGATGCAAATTGTTTCTGCATTATCTCAATCACGTACAATGTGCTTTATTAGCTGTGACAAATGTATTGCTATCACTCATGAAGCAACCAGTGGCCGGTATGCTATCTTTGATCCCCATTCTTGTTCAGCGTACGGTATGCCAGCGCCTGATGGTAGGGCCTGCCTCGCATTATATACAACATTTGAGAGAATGTTTTCTCACCTTCAAAGATTATTTATGAGCACTCAACCTAGACCATTTGAGATAATCCCAATTGAATTGAAGTCCCAAAGGTGGAAGTCCAATAGATCTATTGAATTTGTGAACAAGTCAATCCCTGCATATAAGGCAAAGTCAGCTAATTCTGATTCTACGTATACACTAGTACAAAACAGTTCAACTCATTTGGTAGTGCCTAATGTCCAAGAGAGATGTCGGATGTTAGTTGAGGGGACAGACACAGCAGTGTATTTGCCTAAATCTGATACATTAATTCCTGTATCTCCAAATACGCAAGATAAATGTACCAATGAAAATGAAAAAAGAAATGAGAATGAAAATAGAAATGAGTCTGAAAATTATGGCAGACCTATTGCAGTTCCATTAAAGGGAACAGATTGGCTAAATCTTAAGAGGAAAGAAAAAAAAGATCAAAGAACGAGGGCTATAAAGGGTCTATTGACAGTAGAGGAGTTACATGAGCAAAGAGTCAGGAGGAATATTAAGCGGGTAAACAAAAGGGAACAGTTAAAATTAAGCAAACCGATTGACCCTAAGGAATCTGTCCCTAGACGTCAGTCAAATACACGCAAATCAATGAGTGCAACAAGTGGTAACCAATGCGCCCCCAATCAGGTTGGCCCTAAGAAATCTGTTCCTAGACATCAGTCAAAGAAATCTGTCCCTAGTACACGCGCACCTAGTACACGCACACCAATGAGTGCAACAAGTGATAACCTATTTGCCCCCAGTGCCGCTGCACGTGTTGGTCGTGTGAGAATAGAACCTGAGCCATTACTTCCTAGTGAGCCATATATCTTGGAGCCCGCTCTTGCTGATACTGCAGCAGTACAAGAACAAGATGTGCCTGTTGATAATAGGGTGTCGGAAGAGGATGGGGTTGGCATGCTTTATGAGTCAGACACTGAACAAATTGACCTTTCTGTTCAGGAATATTTTGCCCACTTTTCACGTAAACGGGCAGATCTAAACGCTGCTCCCATATATACATGCTGTGTTTGCTATATCATTGTGTTCAAACGCCAAGTAAAACTGATACCAAAACATAAACGTACTGTTTATGCAAGATTTCTCCGACCTGATTTTATTGATCACACAAATCTATATGCATGTCATACGTGTGCGACCAAAGTGTCTCGAGGGGAGATTCCCCCAATGAGCTATCTCAATGGCATGAGATTTCCCCTAAAGCTACCAGTTTTAGACCTCACCCCAGAAGAAGAGAAGCTAATAGCCTTGAGAATACCTTTCATGCAAATTAAAATATTGCCTCGTGGGGGTCAACTCCAGTTATTTGGGAATGTAATCAATGTACCGACGGACATAGAGCCTACAGTTACACGATTGCCGCGCTTCATAAATGATGAAGGGACCGTGTCTGTGCGCCTCAAGCGTAAGCTGCAATACAATGCAGTTTATAGAAGTATGAATGTGCGCCCTCATGTTGTTTTGAAGTGTCTTGACTACCTGCTACAGAATAGTCCTATCTATAAAAGTCAAGATATTGAGGTAAACAAGGAATGGCTTACCCGTACTATGAGGGAATTGTTTGGGCCTGATATTGGGGGAAATGAAGATGCGACAGATGCCTGTGAAGTTGAACAAAATGACATTGTTGAAGGCAATGACCTAATTCATGGTGAGGAAAATAATGATGATAATTATTGCCCTGACTATGTGAGCGAAATCGATGGTTTTGATAGTTTTGATGAAATGGACACGGTTGAAAATTTAGGTGAAGAGAATAATGCTAATCATTGCCCTGACTATGTAAGCGAAATCGATGGTTTTGACCAAATGGACACGGTTGAGAATTTAGGTGAAGAGAATAATGCTAATCATTGCCCTGACTATGTAAGCGAAATCGATGGTTTTGACCAAATGGACACGGTTGAGAATTTAGGTGAAGAGAATAATGCTAATCATTGCCCTGACTATGTAAGCGAAATTGACAGTTCTGAGGAAATGGACATTGGGGAGAATTTAGGTTCAATTCCGACAAATGAAGAAACGAACACAGATACAGAAGAAGCTGAAGTTGAAGAAATAGTAGACAACTTTTCAGAAGTTGGGGTAGATTGCAGACAAGGTGTCCATAATACCCTCCTCGAAAGTCAATATTTAGATATAGCCCCAGGTGAAGGTAATAAACCTATGAATATTGTGTATGATGATCAGTGTGAAGAAATGAGCTTTCCTACACTGTACGCAGGCTTACCCGTGACCGCCATATTCCCCCCTGAAGTAAAATTCTTAGATCGCTCGCGCTGGGAGTTGCGATCAGACGATAGGCGTGTGGCTGGTAATGCTGAATCAATTTTCTTCAAGTACAAACGTTACCAAACTAATTTTGTGTATGAGAGAGCTTCATTCGCAGTCAGGCAGATTAGAAATAATCGTTATACAGTTGAAGATGTTATAAGTGAAGAAAACAGAGACACAATGTCCACTATGGATAAAGGGTTTACTGTATATCGCCAGTTGCGCAATAGCCCTATGTACTTTAGAGCTAAAAGAGCGGAGGTTGTTGCCACGATACGTCAAATTGGAGTTCCCACCTTCTTCATTTCCCTGTCCTCAGCAGATAGCAGATGGCCTGAGTTACTAAAAGCTATAGGCAGAAGTGTGGACAAAAAAGAGTATAGCGATGATGATATAGAGAACATGTCTTATTCCGAAAAATGTAGGCTTCTCAATGCCGATCCTGTAACTTGCTGCCGTTATTTTGATAACAGGTTCAGGGCATTTTTGAAGGACATTATATACTCCCCATTGTGCCCCATAGGCAATATATCTGATCATTTTTACAGGGTCGAATTCCAAAATCGCGGATCTGCGCATGCGCATCTAATTGCATGGTCTGCCGACGCCCCAAAATATAAAGCTGGGGGAGATAATTCATTGGTATGCGAGTACATAGACAAATACATATCATGCTCGTTGGATGTGGATGAGGAGACAAAGAAATATGTCCAATACCAAGTGCATAAGCACTCCCACACATGTAGAAAAGGGGGTCGTGCTGTTTGCCGTTTTGGTTATCCGTTACCTCCATTTTCAGAAACCACCATACTTTCTCCTAAGCCTGATGCAACACCTCAGGATATAGAAAATTACGCTTCAATACAAATATATCTAGATCTTCTCGACTATGATATTACATTTGAGGAAATGCTTATAGAAATGTGTCTGTCCTATGAAGAATATACTGAAGCTGTACGTTCATCCTTGAAGAGTACACGTGTTTTCCTTAAGAGAAAGCCGAATGAGAATCGTGTGAATGCATACATGAAAAATTTGCTTCAGGTATGGGAAGCAAATATGGACTGTCAATTTACCCTTGACCCTTACGCTGTTGTCTCCTACATAGTCAATTACATAAATAAGGAGAGCAGGGGCTTGAGTTTGGCGCTTAGAGAAATGTCTAAAGAATGTGTCAGGAAAGGCTCAGGCATTAAGGAGACAGTAAAATCAATTGGAAACGTATTCATTAAGTCGAGTGAAGTGAGCATACAAGAATGTTCATACATGCTTTTGGGCTTACCTCTAACTGCTATGAGTAGAGATGTTCTCTATGTCAGTACCCAAATCCCAACAGAGAGAACAAAAATTCTGAAACCAAACTATTTGTTGGAACAAGCTAGTGCAGGGGACACAAACATTTTTAATGAAGATAAATTTGACCTGTACGCAGAAAGGCCAGCGTTTTTTGAACAATACTGCATGGCCGATTATGTTTGCAAAGTGACCAAGGTTAAATTGGGTCGACATCATTCCGCTACGTATTTATCAGAAAGCATTATAGAAGGAGGCTATGCATTTAGGCTAAGACAGAGGGCTAGAGTGCTGTCTTACCGTTGCCCGACAGTTGATGAAGATGAAGAGAATTTTTACAGAATTCAATTTCTATTGTTTTGGCATTGGCGTCAAGAGCATGAACCCCTTGATGTATACGGCAGTTATTCTATGGCCTATCACAACGTTCCTCTAGAAACAAGGCAATCGATACAAGAAAAATATTCAGATTATAATATTGAGTCACTCCAAAATCTGAATGATCTTTTCAACCGTGTTCAAGTTGAAAATCTGGCACCAGGATGTGATGAAGCTAATGAAGAGGCTGATGATGAAGGATCACGTAATATTGCAGATGATGGTTTTTTTGTCCCCTTGAGTTGTCAAGATCACATAAATGAGGGCAATGACGTAGGCGCTACAGGCATAGCTACAACGAGTGTAAGCGTGGATGATCTTTGGTCCCGCTCACAATTACTTAAGGAAACTCGTGAATTGAATAGTAAACAAAGGCAGGTATTTGATCATGTGATGAAGGGAATTTTGCTGGACGTTGAACCAATCAATGTGTTTATTACTGGTGGCGCAGGCACAGGAAAAACGAAAGTTTTGCGCAGTCTTTACATAGGTCTATCAAGAGCCTTTAATCTTTTGCCTGGAGCCGATCCCTCCCACGATTCAGTCGTAAAACTCGCTTTTACTGGAAAGGCGGCCTATTTGATAAGAGGAAAGACTTTACACAGTGCATTGCATATCCAAATGTTTAACAATAGAATATCCTATGTCCCGCTAAGTGCAGATAAACTTAGCAGTGTAAAAATGAAGTTTAAACCGGTACGTGCGATACTAATCGATGAGGTTTCTTTGATAGGCAGCCGATTTTTGTCAATAATCGATAAACGTTTGAGGGAATTGAAGGGTGTAGATCGCCCATTCGGCGGCCTCCATGTCGTGACCTTCGGCGATTTGTATCAGCTCCCCGCTGTCAATGATCAGTGGATATTCAAGGGACTGAATGGGGTCCAGGGCTTAAGCGGAAATCTATGGCAAGAATGTTTCTCAATGTTTGAGTTGACCGAAATCATGCGGCAAAAAGATGATCGCTCATTCGCTGAAGTGCTGAACAGAGTACGGGAGGGACAGCATACACAGTCAGATATTGAAATTCTACAATCTCGCAACGTTCAAACAATAGATGAAGCCTTAATAGCAACACGTTACCAATCCCCTTTATTTTTATTCTGCACAAATGAAAGAGTAAGAAATATGAATAATTCACTATACACTCAAGCTACAGGCCAAAAATGCATTGTTAAGTGTGCAGACCGACTCTTGGGTACATTCAGTGAAGTACTTAGAGAGACGTTATTAGAGGAGGCATTGCAAGTACAACATACTGTTTCCTGCCTTGTTGGGGAATTAAAGCTGTGCACCAATCTAACATACGACGTTGTTACCAACATAAACGTTGAGGATGGTCTTGCAAATGGAAGTTCTGGAATATTGCGGTTTATTCAGTTCAGGCCAGGTTATGAGAAACCAATATGTCTGTGGCTTCAGTTTGATGAGCCAGAAATAGGTACTATACAACGGCGTATTTACAGATCATATTTATGCCCTGGAATTAATCCAGCATGGACACCAATATTCCCAACCATGAATCAGTTTTCTATACGTAGAAAAACGGTAAATGTTTACAGGAAGCAGTTTCCTTTACGTCAAGGATCGGGCAAGACCATACACAAATCGCAAGGATACACTGTAGATTCGGTAGTGGTTGATCTACAGACTGCAGGGAAATGCCATTCCCTATTGAGACATGCAGCGTATGTTGCAATGAGCCGAGTGACGAGCTTGTCTGGTCTTACACTAATCGATTTTGACCCGAGCAAAATTAAACTGGACAAGTCTGTGACGGTCGAAATGACCAGGTTAAGGGAGAATAGTTGTTTAGCCTTAAATTTTAATACCTTTAGACATAATTCCCTAGTCATATACTACCAAAATATTGAATACGCACAGAGGAATAAAGATTCCCTGGAGTGTGACCCACAAGCTAAACGAGCAAACCTAATCCTACTGAACGAAACGCACTTGACAGACTTTTGTAATTTCCTATATAAACCAAACGAGTATATAACATACAGGCTTAATGTCACGTCGGAGAGGCAGTTAAATGTCAGATCGGGCCTAATGATGATGATTAAAAAACCTGTGGTGCTTGATCAAATTTTTACATATGGAAAAAATGGGTGTGAATATATGATTGGAGAGATTCAGTGTTTACCAGGTGTTATGGCTTATGTAGGAGTTTTCTATTGTCACCCTACAGCTCGTAGAAATGATATTCTTCTAATGGTACGAAATGCCTCTTCAATTTTATTAGGGAAACGTGTACTAGTCTTTGCAGGAGATCTGAACATCGATGGGCTTGATTCAAACAATAACACCTTTCTGACCACTGTCTATAGCATATTGCCTCAATCTCAAATGAATGGAGTGCCGACAACCAGGTGGAAAACAAAAATTGATTACTTATTCTCTGGAGAGGAGGGAATATCATCTTCTCATTACATCCCATGGTCACACCATCTATCGCTTAGCAGGGAATTCTAATCTATTTAATGCCAATAATGATATTATTAAAACATAGGGTAAGTTAAACATTCATGTAATTCAACAATGAGGAGACTTGACGATTTTAAAGCTTACAGTTACATATCTGGTACATAAACTCAACAGAGGGATGCTGGGGAGGATATCAAGTACATGAACCCGGCATATAGATGCTGGGGGAGGGGGGAGGGTTCTCGCCCCGTCGACGCACTTCTAGGAATGAGTGGGTTATGCGCAGTGACGAGCAAGTGACCAATGGGGTGACAATTCCACCTGCGCTGCCCGCTGCCGCTGCACATGCATGCACACTACACACATTATAAATAGTCGCGGCCTACTGGAGAGCGTCCTCACTTCCATTGGAATCTTCAAACTGGACAAGTCATCCCTAAGTATTCAACTGCTCATCCGATATTCTATCGTGTGAAAAGTTTTCCACAAGTATACTCTCGTGATAAGTATTCTTGGGTGTATTCTCGTCTGAAGTCTGATCTTCAAGTGCTCATCATCATTACTTCTACACTTTGTGTCAAAAGTTTTCCACAAGTATACTCTCGTGATAAGTATTCTTGTGTGTATTCTCGTCTGAAGTCTGATCTTCAAGTGCTCATCATCATTACTTCGTGTGAAAAGTTTTCAGTAATCTTTATTTGAAAATGTCTGGAAGAGGATCCTCATCAGCTCGCCGCAGGTTGCCAGCAGGGAGATCAACTCTGGCGCCTAACTTCGGCTCACAGGCCAGTCCATCAAGCTCGCAAGGAAGCCCCACGACCTTCTATCAAGCGTCTCCAGGGACACCACGTGGCAGAGGCACCCGTGGTGGTCGCTTCCAACCCTACGGTACACCAACAGGTCGAGGAGCAGGTAGAGGAGGAGCTAATCAGGTAATTCTTCAATTAATAATTGTTTCACATTTGCCAACTATTTTCTTTTATTCATATGTTTTCAATGTATTAGTCATTTGTAATAGCGACCATTTCGACATGGATACTGTGGAGGGTTGAATGTAAAGTGTTGATGATTTAGGGATTCTGTTCTCAGTATTAGGCCATTAGGTGTCAAATATAGTCTATTACACACGATTTAACACGGTAAAACTGAAATGGTTTTCAATCGATTAGTCATACCATTTTCAAATAGATGCTGGGGAGGGTTGAATGTAAAGTGTTGATGATTGAGGGATTGTGTTCTCAAGATTAGACCATGAGGTACCAAATATAGACATAGTATAAACTGAAATGGTTTTATGTTTCAGGATGCTTCCGCAGCATTTGATCCGAACGAGAAATACGTGTCCGTTATGGATCTTCTCAATGTGACGGCCACCATTCACGTCAGCAAATGCCTCCGGGCACGTGTAGTCACCCTCCAGGAAGCTCAGGAACCAGTCGAACAGGTCATCAGAACACGGCAGAAGGTCATTCTAGGGGACAGCACCGGATCGATGGTGGGTTTTCTTCGCCGGACCAAACCACTAACCTTTGCTGAAGGCGATTGTATTGCCTGCCAGATGTTCAGGGTGGAGAATGGCGTCCTTTGGCTCGACAACAAGACGAGAATTACACGGTGAGTAAAATTAACTTAAAGCGGCAAAATGTTCTTCTATTATGTTCATCTATTGTGTTCACCTACATGAGAAATTTCTTCCATGTGGTACATCGGTGTGGTGATGTAGATATAAATCAGTATTACATCGTGTCTGATATATATATTATGCTATTACGATATCTCCTGTCAACTTCATATGTATAATTGCTCTTCCTCATGATGGGATATTATATGTATATGTATCATTACTCTTCTTGGGTTGATGTGTAATACTTCGACAGTATATCAACAGTCAGTAATAACAACCTTAAAATCAAATATTTGACTTGTGTAATTTATAAGTCGCCAATATTCAGGTTATTTTAGCTATAAATTAGCCAGTTGCTTGTATACATTAATTACTAAATATTGTGTTTGGTTTTATATAATTATAACAGTTGCAAATTGATCGTGATGAGCCCTAACGAGCTGGAGCTTGCCGATGACAAAATGTACACGCCAATGGCTCCCCTGGTGGGAATAGCGGCGGCACTCAACCTGCCTGCCGGTACAAGGTCCTCAGTCTCTGGCCGCGTCGTCCAGGTGAGAACATTTACATTAAATTTCTGTTACTCTGTTGTATGTTACGATAGTATATTCATGTCTTTCCCAATTGGACTCCTATTAATTGTAATTGCATATTGAAGATACCTTCACGATACGGCCCCATTTTGGGTCCATTCAATACATACTACATTCATGAATTTCTCAGTATGACTCATATTCATTGTAATTGCATTGCATATTGGTACAAAGTTTTTACAAATCTTTATCTCATTTATTCATTACAGACTGATGAGGCAAAACTAGTTCCGGTAGGAAATGACAACCGCTCCAAGCTGGTCAAGGAGCTCCATATCTCCGACGGGCAGACCACGGCCGTGTGCACCCTTTGGGATGCGGCCGCTGCATATGTGGCGGTCCCCATTGGGTCTTCCATAGACATCATGGATATCACCGTCTCTATGTCGAAAATACATCGGTGCCCTGTATTTTCCATCAATTACCCGGACCAGGTTGCGGTAAGTTATATTGTCTTTATGTTTATTTCTCTAGATTAACATTGATTGATGCCAAAGGGACGTTCAAGCATATATCATTTAAAAAATGTTAGAATTATTCTAAGGATTCCGGATACTCAATGCAATGGGCATATGCCTTTCAAAATAGATTCTACAGGATAGACCACGATTATATTTAACTCTTTTGTCTTGTCTCGGAATTATATCAAATACTTAAAGCTTTACGAACTTTAACACTATTTAAAATTGCATTTGCAAGTCATGCTCCATTACTACAGAGCATTGTTCACAGAGTTATACCGTTTCGTATGACCTAGACAGAGACCTATGTTATTGTAGGGATTGACATATGTATGAGACTATTTTTACAGATCACTTCTATCGCACAAGCATTGACGAGATTCTATGCTTTATTCGTAATTTTGCATTATCATGATTTGGTGTTATTATTTATGATTTCCTTTAATTGGTTATTTCAGATGAAACCAGAGGTGGAGGAGGCAAGGCAGGCCATGGAGATAGTGGGGATAGACAGGGACGCCTACGCTCAAGACTTTGAAATCACAGTCGAGATGACTGCTGGAATTCAAACGTATTCAGTGAATGTGGAGGAGTTGCTGGCAGCTTTCGACTTAGCGCCAACAACATCAGTGAACGAAATGGTGGAAATATTGCCCAAGAAAATATCGGCCATAGTCAGGAGCCTAAGCTTGGAGGAAGTCCAGCTAGAGGAGGAGATAGTACACGACGATGGCAAAGAAGACGAAGAGGAAGACTAAGGATAAGATCTAGACCGTCTCTATGTCTTAAATAAAGAGAGTTCTTAAATAAAGGATCAAACTGTAATTTTAATTGTTTTCGTCTACATTCCTGCAAAGCGTCCCCCACAAGTTTATTTAAATTGCATAACAATTATCTCCCAATTACCTTAAGTCATCCCGATGATGATATCTTAGCCGAAATATTAATTCCCAACTGTCCTAAATTTCATTCATAAAGGAAATCGGTATTCAACTCAAGTCCTAATTGGTCACAATCATACCCACACATCCCTCTTCAATGCTTCGTTCACAGATGAATTAAGAATGAATTACGAATTCTATATATGCCCCCATTTCAAGGCCACAAGGATATATCATGAATGAAATCGAAATATAACTTAATGTAATTGTACTTAGTTTCATGACCAAGTAAAAGAATAATACTTAGGATATATCATGAATGAAATCGAAATATAACTTAATGTAATTGTACTCAGTTTCATGTCCAAGTAATAGAATAATACTTAATTTTCACTGGTCAAATCAATAAGGCCACCAAAAATAGGTGCGTTTCCGATTACCCCCACCACCAACCCCCTACATAGAAAAAGATTCCCCTCCCTGCCTTTTCTTTGGCCTAAATTGAAAACATCCCTCTTTACCAATGTATAAACACCCCACCTATTAGCTAACGCAGTGTTGGTAAAAAATCCAACACTCTATCAGCCTCATTCCTCTCTTGTTATTTATTCATCAAACGTGGCTATTTGTCATGCCTCATTGGAATTCAATACAAATACAATTCATGGATCTGTAATTGCTCTAGGAGCGTTAGAAATTGTTGTAGAATCAAGAAAATTGGGGATAATTTATGAAACACATTTTGTCACATATTGCCGAAATATCTTTTATTAATCTTCAACACAAAAAAAGATATGTAGGAAAAACGTGTCATTCGTAATCTATCGCTTAGAGTAAAATTGGGGGGACTTTGTCATGAACAATTGAGCCTGGTGACTTCTTATCTGATGATGATAAATGATATTTGTTGCTATGCATTAACAAGCCCTTCCAGTATATTTTGAGCATATTTCATTGTTTTAAAATGTTCTCAGATGATAAATATCTTTGCAATAATGAAATATTTAGGGTCTGCATTCGTAATCTATCGCTGGTAAATTCTGGCTACTGCAGAGATATCCCACATGCAAAAAATAAAAAATTATAGTAGAGGTAGAGGGGTCTATAGCATGTTTATCTCAAGAAAATATGAAGGCCGTACCATCTATATAGGTCCATTTACAGCCAAAAATGCAAAAAAGTAGGTTTTGGCCCCGATTTCACTGGAATCGACCATATATATACTAAATAACTACCCCCGGTCTCTCTGTCCCCCTCTCTTCTTCTGTCTGTCGGTCTCTTTCCCTCCTCCCTCTCTCCCCCTCTCTCGTCTTTTACTCCTTCTTTTCCTATCCCTTTCTTCCTACTAAAAAAACTGCCCCCAGCCCCCCTCCTCCCGCACATCATGCTCTGGTGCACTAGTGTATCGGCAGCAGTGGTAACGTTACACCGGCCTGGGTCATGTGTACATAGGACCCATGTTATGTCCATACAAATATTTAACACCTGCTTTACCCTTAATGCCATCACGGCCGCCAGGGCGCTCTGTCCAGGTGGGGGCGGCTGACAGCATCGATTATTGATAAACCCTAAAAATCCTTTTTAGCTGTTGTTGGTATAACCATGGGTGCACCATGGCACTAGGAGGCAGGAGGGGAATACGGTCTAGGCCCAAAGTTGAGAGAGCCCCTTCAAACGAAGGGAAAGCCTCTTGCCTCAAACCGCAAAGTGCCTCTATAATTCGGATTATTCCATTAAGACCGCAAAATGTCATTATATTCCCATTTATTATTGTGCGCCGCCACCAAGTGTGGCAGCACCCATGAGATAGGATGCACGCATTCCCATTATATTCCCTAGGCCAGGAAACTTATTAGCGAAGTAGGCTGACATATCATTCTTATCTGATCTGAGGGTTTGGACCTAGAGTGAATGGGGCTGAACTGTCATGGACACCAAATATGGAATCAATTATGAGTTGTAAAACTACCTATATTCTTAATATTGAAATAATATAATTTTATGTTAATACTAGCAAAGTACCCGTCCTCCGGACGGGGACCCTCTCTCCCCATACTTCCCCCTCTCCCTCTTTTCCCTCCCCCTCTTCTCTGTCTTTCATACCTGTTTTTCTCTCCCAACCCTATCTCCGATTTCCCCCCTCTCCCTCCCCTTTTCCTCATGCTCCACCTGTAGATGCTAAACGTCACACTAAATGTAACATGTCCCTGATTAATTCTAATCAAACAGGAGGTCTATGCTATTTTGTCTAATTTCTCTTGATTAGACTTACCTTACTAACTACTTACTTACTTAATGACTAAATCCCCTCATGATGCTATTGCATCCTCTGCTGGATTTTTCTAGTTTTGTTGACTAATATGACCCGGTATTCATCATAAAATTCCAAAAAAAATTGGCATCTCTGTAGTTAGGTTTCCCTGGATGTAGTTTGTGGGAAATGACGTAGTATCCCACAGGGGCTTTCCCAGGCCATAAATAGTGTGGATATCCCGATTTAAAAAAGGCTTCAAAATCACATTTCCACCCCAAAAACCTTCACAAACCACATATGACGACATCCAGAGAGGGGGGACAGACCTCTACAGATCAGTAAAGTGGTTTGTAATACAACAAATTCCGAGAACATTCCGGACAAAGAAACCCTTCTTTCTACCTTTTCTTTTCTACCTCTTTTTGTAGAAATCGCTCTAGCTTTATATTATATGGATAACGTTGTTCCCACTAATGTCCCTTGCCCATTTATTGGATCCCTTACATCAGTGGCCTTTTCACCCCTTCTCAGTTTGCCTGAGCTCAAACCACCATGAAACCAAAACTCCTCCTCACTCCATCGCTGCAATATAAGACCCTGCACACACACAGCCGATTTGCCCCCCGATTGCTCCACGATTTGGGTCTCCTGATGAATCTTAGGATTTCATTTCCAATCCTGGTTGACCATGGGATTCATCGGGGGACCAAAATCGGGGGGCAATCGGGGGGCAAATCAGCTGTGTGTGTGCAGGGTTTAAGGCAAACAGAAATTCGGGGTGTTTCCGATTTACCACCCCTACCTAGAAAACTTAACCCCACCTAAAGTTTTTCTTACCCTTTTGTGTGATTTTTTGCCCCAAAAGCAATGAAAGCTAATTAAAACAGGGAAACAAGTCTTCCTAACAAAAAAAAACTAAATTTAAGGCACATTTCTCTTGTTAAAACAACTTTTGTTACGAAATAGACATTTTCTTCAGTTGCTATTTAAAAAAAAGGTACTTAGCCTAGCCGTCAACGTTTCTACTGTGTACGCGTGAATCACTTGATTGGGTTGTATGTACGGCTAGAACGTACCTAGTTTTCAGCTATATAAATCGGAAACATAGCTAAATCGTTTAGCCTAAGGAGGTAGGCGGATGGTGGGTGGGAGCCGAGGGGGGCTGAAGTGACCTGAGAGGTCAGTGAGTACTACATGGAGTGGACGATCCCATGGATCATCCATGACAGGAATGGGTCAGATCAACTGGTCGGACTAGTGGTCACTCTCTAAGTCCTCACACATACTGACAGCAGGCACAGGAGGGAGGGAAGGGGAAATAAGAAATGGGCAGAGGAAAATACAGAGACAGACGGGGAGTGGGAGAGTAGAGGAATAATGGGAGAGTGATAGATGGACCGGTACTTCTCCACCAGAGATAGATAGATAAACGGTTTATTTTGTCTTAGTAATTTTTACATTTTATCAGTGTGAAGACAGGTGAGTGAGTGAGATTGGTTGCTTTACGTCCTTATCAACACAATTGATATGGTTATATCAAAGGCGGGAGAGCTGAGAGAGAGGCAGTTTATGATCATACCCAGGAAATAGAGGTAGAGAAGAAGGGAGAGAGACACAGAGAAAAAGAGACAGAAAGGAACTAGGCAGAAAAATGATGAATACCGTGTACATCTGAGTTTATTTAGTATTGTGTTGATTTAACATATCTGTTCTGCTATGTTAAACTTACTGTATTTTGAACCTCAATTTTGTCTTAAATATGGGTTATTTGAGAGGTTTGCAGAAGGCAAATTGTACATTTTTTGACGATCTGACCCATATATCTGAGTGGCAAAGAGATCCATGGTCTCCGATCAACCCCAGCTTAGAGTAAGATCCCAGACAGTTCTAATCCTATGATCTCAGTGCTCTAGAATAAATGCCTCCAAACTGACCACAAAAATGATGCGATCCCATCAGATTCCACCCAGGGTTAAAAGCATGTCATCTTCGCTCAGCTCTACTCTTTGTAAAGGCAGGCGGCATTGGTAATTAAACACAAAACACACTTCTGCACTTTATTCTGCTCAGTTCTGTTGCTTTGATATAGTCACTTCTTGGAGCTTTAATCTTTGAACTGGAAATTGTTTATCTGAGGGGAAAAGGTGGGCGACATCTGCGAGAGAGAGAAAAGGACAGAGACAAGAGTGGAATGTCAAGACATACACTATTCATTTCCCTGTGATTGATATACAACTAATATGAATCTAGTTAAAATGTATATATAATATTATATATTGGTTTTTAAAAACATATAATATTCATCTCTACTTGGTCAATAACCAGCGATATAAATACACCCTGATGAAAGGACATAGTTAAGTATTTACTTCATAAAATAATATAATTATTTTTAAAAAATATTAAAAAAATATATATTCTAAAAATTGTAGCCTTTGAAGCTTTTTCAATCGATCATAGAAATGTATGGGGAGATGCCATTCCTTATCAAACAAGTTATGAACTAGTTATTATTCTTAGATATGTGCCTTTAGATTTAAGTCGTTTATCTTTGTAACTTGACCCATAAAATGAAATAGTGTACGTGAAACAGATTCTTTCTCATATTCAGTCCTATAGTTGACTTATGAAATACGATAAAAAAAGTAGTTCTGAATACAAATGGTAGCGAACCTCAGATAAATCAGGTCTTCTGGGGCTTACTCCAAGCCTAAACGTACTGGACAACTATCTACAAGTTAAACATTTCACTTTTACAATTCCACATTGTGTTTGTTTGTCAACTTTATCCTAACGTTTGTTATTTTCCCTGTTTCAGGTGAGACTTGTTGCGCATAGTACCATGGTCCTCATGTGAGGAGGAAAGAGATAAGATATATTTCCATTCTGAATTCATTTTAAAACTATTAAAACAATCTAATAGGAGTAACAATCAACCATTAGGTCTAGTCAACGATGTAATGGTTGCCCCTATCTCTTATTTTGTTTTATCAAGATTACGCCATAGTCGCTTGTACAAAATATAGTAAATAGACATTGTAAGTCCAGTGTTTGATGGTATTGGTAGGTGTGGTGTACGTTCAAAAGAAATAAAAAAAACGTTTTCAAATCAAATCAATCCATTATATACAATCAAATCATTGAAATGGAATCCCTATCACGAGGTGTTATCGAAACTAATATGGTTGTATTTGACCAATACGGTCTACAATTAAGGCACGATGACTAATAAAAAAATAAAAAACACTTGAATGATAAAAGAAGTTATATGATCATGAAGGGCACATATGAAAAATATCACTTTAAATCTTGGAGAGTCCTCATGGAATATATATATAGGGTAGTATATATAGTGTGTTAAAACCCTAAATCAACTCAACTCTCAGCATAGATTGTTTAGTAGTACAACGTGCCTAGAAGTATACATAAAACAAACTTTGATATATTCACATCTAGGGGAGGATAAGTTATGGACTTCTTTGAGTGGAGACATTTTCTCTCTCTTTACACCTTTTACTAGTGTCTATATCAAGTGCCTTTGATGTGATCTCCAAGATGAAGAGAACCTGCTGGTATGGGTGGTGAAATATGAACAATTATTTCAACATGGGTTACACCCTTCCCCCATTTCCTCCTCTCCCGTCCCCGCCCATCTACCACTCCCATACCCAGGTACACTCTATAGACATCTCTGGCTAAAAGGTGTCTTAGGGTCATAATTATTGATTAAATTTACAATATCTTAATTTTCAAATCATGAACATTTCCAGAAAAATGTCCTGAATTCAGGAACAGGAAACTAATACCCTAGTTTTTTTTTCAATTTCAATGTTCAAACCTTCAATTTGACATCAAGAATCTGTCTCTGGCTAAAAAGCGACTGAAATGTGAATATATTGATTACAAAATTTTGATACAAAATTAATGAAAATTTCGAGCAAAAACTATGAATTCTTTTAACTGCAAATGCCGATCATTCTTATTCTCAGTATTCAAATCTTCCATTCTACTGCGCTAACAATCAAAGAAGAAGAAAATACTTTTGGGTGGATTTAGCCACGAGATATATGTTTGTGAACAAGATGTGTGGGGTGGGTCTATAGTAACCAGGGGTGGATCCATAGAAAGGTTACGCATTGCGTAAACCCTATCCTACTCTATAGTAGGATAGGGTTTACGCAATGCGTAACCTTTCTATGGATCCACCCCAGGTACACAAGCAGCTGGCAATGGTTTGGGGTACACCACACCTGATTGCCACCAGCTTATCCACCTCTCACACCTGTATCTCAGGTGTATCTATGGCTGGAGTAAGTAGATTATACAACTACACCTGATAAAGGCTATAGTGGTATTGGTAAGTGAGAGATAAGGCTATTCTACAATAGGCAGATACGGGCGGTACCTGTGACTGATCTGTCGCTGTGTCCCTCTGTACTTTTCTGTTCTTGTGCCTTTCCCTCTACTCTCTATCTCTACTCTCTATCTCTCCATCTGCCTTATTGGCATATGTTCTAACGGTTTGTGTGTCTGTATCTCGCTCCCTTTATCTCCCACACCTCTTTTCTCTCTCTCTCTCTCTCTCTCTCTCTCTCTCTCTCTCTCTCTCTCTCTCTCTCTCTCTCTCTCTCTCTCTTCTCTCCACTCTCTTTCTGTCCCTCTCTCCCTTGCCCTCTCTCTCTCCCTACGCATTATATCCGCTATAGAACTTTATAAATAGGCTATGGTCCAGAGGAGTTTACAAAAATTAAAAGAAAACATTATTGCGATAAATGTAGCCAATATATCCCTTTGAAGTCATGGTTCAAAGAAGAATATAATAGAACAAAACCACTAACGGTTAAATGATATGTGCTGGGTGCCGTATTCTAAAAATATTCATGTATATAATGTCTATTTAGTATTTGATATTATAATATATTTTTGTATCAATTTTTATTTGGTATTACTGAATGTGAAAACAAAATCCCATAGATCATTGTGAATCCCATAGATTATTTGTATACAAGTATATATGATATGATCAGTCTTATGTTCTGCTAATATCATATCCCTTACACATATCAACGAGACTAAAGTGGACTCGTTGCACATATTGACATGCCTACACCATATCTGTTACAACTTCGTGACAAGTGTTCTCGCTAACCTTTATGATAATGGGGCCATTATTAACCTTGCTATAATTAGCTGTGTATTAGATACATAATGAGAATGGGATACATCTATGTGCAGTGTTGTTGTATACAGGAGAAGGGAGGAGGAGGAGGCTAGAGACACAGAGAGAGATATGTGTACCGCATGCCAACACTGACCCACTATTCTGGGTCATTGGATCCTTGCCAAGTACTGCTACTTGTGATATTTAGTACTACACTACTAGGCATAATCCTTCATTGCACTTTGAAGGCTGGTTTCTTTATAGTCTACACCTAGGTCCTGGGGTGATAATGTACGATCATCTTTACCCTTGTGATGCTGTTTTTTTCTGAGGGATTTTTATCTCATGTGGAATAGATAGTCTTCCTCTAGCTAGTCAGAAACATGCTATTATGTCTGTCATGATATGTATAGATGGTATTTAGTTCTACCCTACATGTACATTCTACAGCTTCCACTTAGTTCTGTAGACGACCCCCTGGGGTGTTATACAAGAAGCAATTGTTATGTGATACAAAGTATTGTTCAACATGCTTCATCGTGTGCTCAAGATGTGGTCTGTTACTACTACAGACATACAGGACAGTGTAGTATACTACCATATAAAGTGTGAGTTAGGAATCTCATGTGAAACCCATACCAGCTCATACCCTTCATTGATGTAATAATTAAGGATGTTTATCATTATATTGAAGGTATGGAGACATGGGGATGTTTTAAACACTTTTATTGGCCCAGTTTGTTAACATATTTTTATAACTTGGGTTTGGTAATCATATATATATTTATGTTGAATATGGAAGTCAACTCAACTGACAACAACTCGTTGAAATCACTGTTTCAGCATTTTATTTCGCGACCCTATATATTAATAATAGGGTTTTCCATTCCGACCAATTTGTATGAAATCAACTAGACAGTATGTCTTAAAGTGGCTAAGATAGTTAAAACGAGTAGTCACAGAATCACATGAAACTTATTCAGTCTAACCATATAGGATATGTATGACAATTTCTAAAGTATAGAGCCCCAACATTGTTTCCTCATTCAATAATCATTAAATAAGTTTAATGAATAGACCAGCTTTCAAATCACAGAATAGTAGCCGTCAGGTGCTGCCCCCACTCAATAATGCCCATGGATGTAACTAGTCTTAACCCAGGAGTCTATGGACAAGCCTGGCATTATGTAACTCCAGATGCCAGAACCCAACTGCCACTCTGACATAGCTTGACATTTGGGGTTGGCAACCAAAAACGATTTTGCTCACTGTTTTACCAAATATCTGATATGATATAAATGTTAGAGTTTTGATATCCACAGGAGTTAGTTAGGAGGGTAAGGTGAATCAAACACTAGAAAATGAAGTAGAAATTCCGTTACTCCATAATCTAGCCAACAACAGTGAGAAGTGTCACTTTAATATTTACTAGAATGCTAAGGCCATTATTCTCTGGCTCCAAACCGCAAAATGCCAAATATAATCCATAAGGACGTCTACTCCCGGGCCAGGGCGTCCAATCATATCTGATTTAAGAGGGTCTGAGCTGAGAAATGAGAGTAAAAATATACTGTGCACATAACTATTATATACCTGCGTACAAAATGAGCTGATGTGATGGGTAAAAGCTTTGTAACTAGAATCTAGCCTATGCAGGCTATGCATCGTTAATATCTCAACATTTTCTACTAAGTCATTCATGACTGAGCAAGTCTTGTACTAAAAATGCTAGACTCAGTTAAAAAAGCGGCAGCCTGCACCGCAACTTGCTGGCACCGTGCTGACATCTGGCGTTAATTCCTCGCACTACCCAGGTATTCGAGTACTTTCGCCTGACCAGACTGACCTAGTTATGCGACCTAGTTTCTGATAGCCTCACCTGAGGATCCAATGTTTACCTGACACACTTGCGGCGGCTTGCCTTTGATCTCTCTGACTGGCGGGAAGGGGATCATCACCAGTGGTATCACTAGTATCTCTGGTATCTCTTCAGCCGTGTCCATTGACTATGTTACTGGGTCGGTGTGCCATGTCTCCATTTCTTCAGTGCGCCTCTAATCTCTTATGATTAGCAGTTTACTCCATCGCGTCCCTCAGTGGCCGCCGAAGTATGTACAGTAGGACATTAAGAAGGACATAAAGCGAATGCCTGGACAGTGATCTTTATTCCCAATAGATTAACTTGGTGAATATAAGTTCTCTCGTTTGCAAGTTGAAATGATTGATTATTGAACAAGTAAATGGGCACAGCCTGATTCTAGTTAGTTCTAGTCTGTTCAGAGCCTAGAGCCTAGAATGTCTGTTCAGGTTAATCAACGAGAATAAAATTAAGTTTATTCTAATCTACCATGCCACTTCCTTATCCACTGAAATTTAAATCAAATTGACTTGAAATGTCATTGAGGACCATTGATAATGTTTTCATTACAAAAAATGAATAAATAAAAGCTTAGCATAAAATCCCACTCGTGTTACTCAAATTTCAAACATGAAAAAAGTCCTTGTCGTCTAAATTCAGTTAATGTGTCTTATATTATCGTCCCAGTCAAAAATTGTTTTTTATTGTAACTTGTTAAAGCAACACTATCTTGACCCAGCCCTTCGTGAGACCATGTTTATATCACAATGTTGAGCATAGGCCCTCACTCATGCTATATTTCCCTCACTATTGTCATATATGCTTGCGTGTGGGTGATGCCAGTCCTGTTGTTATGATGTCATGACGTCACAGCGTTCCACTAAGTCACTTTAGAGACGTGACTGTTTATTTTCTATTTTGGTAATTTCTAAGTATCTTGATGTGGTTTTGAAGTGGAAATGGAATATTTATAGTGTAAGTGCCTTGAGGGCAACTTAAATGTTACTTTAGCCTATAGTCACTGATTTGGTCTCTTGGACTAAAACTTCTGATGAAATATACAAATTAGCAGAAATTTGACAAGTGTATGCCTATAATGATGCAACAAGAATATAATATAATATAAAATATAAGTTTAGTAAGCAGATCTTTTTCTCTTTGATTTACATTGATTCAAGTTGCACATATATATATGCCTTTATGTATTAATGGATTGAAAAACCTTGTGAAAACCTTCACTTTGGGCATAGAATTAACTTTCCCTTCCTGTTGGTTGATAATTTTATCGTTTCTGTCATCTGTCATCCGTCAAAGTTCATTTCTTATTTAAAAACTGTAGAGTGATGAGTCATGGCCAGCTGGACCATGGCGATAATGAGTGTAATTTACAATGTGGCAGAAGACAGCCAGGAGCCATGTTCTCATTACACTCAATGTGCATGCTCCTACCTTTTCACTTTTAATAATTCATGACATCACCGAGCGACCTTGTAAGCACTGGTATACAGAAATTAAAAACTGATAGACAGTTTAATTAAACTGTCTACATGATAATTGTTGGTTCTTGCAACGAGATTAGTTCTTGTAAATAAATGTTTTACTTCTAAGGGACAGATGTGATAAGTCAGAAGATGTGGTAAAATCGATTTTATATTCGGAAAAATTCGCAGGAATGTCCAGGAATGTTAGATAAAGAATAAATATACTTACGAATAGTAATTGTCACACCAACATTTTAACCATTTATCCTAAATCGAACTAGGCCTATTCACCCAACACCAATGGGAAGTTATTAAAACAGATATTTAAAGGAGGAAAGAATTCATGATCATTGATCAGTTGTTCGATAAAGGATCGAGGCTATGGAATAGGTGATAAAGTTATTCTGGCATCTCCTATCACAATGACAGTTTTATAGGCACGGTGGCATTTTATATGCATGTTTTTTTTATATCATTCAGTGTACATACATATAGTAAGAGGATTTTTTATTGAGACCATAATTAACTGAGCAATACATTTCTCTAAAATATGATTTGTAATAAAAGTGAATACTGTACATGGTTTTACACCTGTAATCAACGGGTAGGCCATGCATAGACAATTGATTTATTCTGTACAAGAATAATAGTGGGTGCCTAAATTAGATATTCGCGGCATTAAGCAAGCATCATTCACTCACTCCTAAATTAGATATAATATTCCAGGTGATACTTATTCGGATTGAACTGAATCTCGATCATACTTGCTACTGAACACCAATGAGAGCGAGAGAAACATGGATCTCTGACAGCAAGCTTTCACTAATTATGCTTTCTTGATAGCACAATACCATTTAGGCCTACACACTAGTGTCCTGTTCCCTGATTATGTAATGTGTGCAACAGAGCGTCACTGGGCGACAATAACAGCTTCAACGATTGCTTCAAGTGACCGCCAGTGGCGCGCATGGTTGCGCTACAGCTTTTCTCTAGAACTTATCACTTCCAACTGATTTAAAACCATTTAAAACCTTCTCAAACAAGTCATATACAACATGAAAACCTGTACAAATAGGTTTCACTGCCTCCTGATGATTCTTTTCACAATTTGAAATTCGGTACACCCCCAAAATGCTAGATTAATTTGTGCCAGCTAAAGACACCCTGTTAGCGTTGTCAGCGGGAATGAAGGGTATATAAGGGCAGTTAGTACATAGGTAGATTGTACTTGCTTCGGCAGTACATATATTAAAATTGGAACGATACAGAGAAGATTAGCATGGCCCCTGCGCAAGGATGACACGCAAATTCGTGAAGCGTTCCATATTTTTATATCTTTTGTATTCTGTTTATAATTTTGTAGCATCCTCAACGCTGACAATTTAAATATTGTATTGGCCTTAAACTGAATAATAATAATAAAAAAATTAATTCAAAGATACACTAGAGCCATAATACCATTTAGTCAAACTAAATGTAATGTCAAATTACAGATGATAATGATTTCTTGCAAACTAATTTGTGGAGTAAAACCTCCAGGAATAGGTCCGGGTCTGTTGCTGCAGGCATGTGTCACTGTTGTTTTTTTTTGTAATTGTGATGTAATTAAATGATAGACAAGTAACTGCATAGCCATCAGGTATCAGTGAGACTGACAGTGTAACATATCGTGTTCTATGACTGCATCATTCTCACGTAAATGACTTCACTGTCTAAAATTCCACTAGGAATTTTAATGTAGGCTACCGCGGTTTACAATAACATACACACTACCGTTACAGAATATAATATTTGGTTTTGATTCTCTTATTTTCTAATAACGAATAACAAGCCTTGGAGGTAACGGTTAGTGACTGTTATCATAAATCAGATTTGTATTGAGTGTGTTGAGACAGTTCAAATAGAAACGCATTTCTGACGCCATATTATGAAAGTAGGCTAGGGTTTTACAGATGAGGTTTAAATCAGACATTCAATTATAGGCCTCTACATTACCGTGGGGGTAGGCTATATACCTGCCTGATATTAGGCCTTCTTCTTGCTTCTTGCTTCTTGCTTCTTGTTTGTCTCTTGTCTCCACTTTCCCCATGACGTTACCGGCATTTGGCATTTTCATAATAATCTTAATTTCCATCTGACAGTTAATTAATCAAACCCTATGCTACATGTATACCTATTAACCTAACCCACATGTAAACATGCACCCTTGCTAGTCAAACCCTGTCCCATTGTTCCCTGTGTTACCGTGTGAATGTGGGAGGACGTAACACATGTATGTGTCTATTGTTACTGGTGGCCACCCCTGGCTGAGACTGCCATTACAGGAGGTGATCTTACGTTAATCAATAACCCTCCCTCCATCCCAAGTGTGTGTCTATATGCATCAAGTAGTCAGTAAATGTAAAATTGGACTTCACCAATCATCGTATAACCCAAATGTAAGACAGGAATGAGGTTCAAAACACAGTTCTACATATAATAACCGAAGAGATTGTTTAAATCAAATCAATATCCTCAGATATACCAGTATGCCTACCCAGTATTGACCATATTCAGTCTGATGTTGCAGAATTTACTAAATGCGTAGGGTTACCGATTGTACACTTTCTGGCGATCTGATAGCTGTACATACAACCCATTCATATTGGGACTATTTTATCGACTATAGGGCATTTGTAGTAGCCGCTACACAGCAGCAGGCCTCTTGGAAAACAGCATCATGGGAGTATTTCCATCTTGATTAATGTTATTCATGAATAGCTGAAAACAGATGTAACGTTACCATCTATGTGATGCTGATTAGCCTGGGAGGATTTTACATAGAATTGTGATTTATTTTGTTTAAAAGAAATTATTAGAATTTAAAGTCACTACTGCCTCGACTGTGGAATCTTAGTCTTAGTGTTTCCCATTACTGAGAGGGACTTGGTATTAATCTAGATTATACGATTTGCTTGAACTGGGAAAAAAAGTTTATTTCGTAACAGTTGTTTCAAACGAGAGAAATGTACCTTTTAGGGGTTAGAAAGACTGTTTTCCTGCTTTAATTATACTTTTTTTTAAAAAATCACACACAAAACAGAAAGAACTTTAGGTGCGTAATTTTTTCTAGGTAGCGGGGGGGGGGGGGGTCGGGTTTGGGGGATCAAACATCTATTACTTTTTTGGGCTTCATGCACTATGTTGCACACTGGATACCAATTGTGTATATCTTCCTATACAACTCCGCAATGGCTGTATATTATAGGAAGTTTCCCTCATCTAGCGCCTTTTCACCCTAGACCTCTCCACTATTGTGACTACTTAGGCTGTATTGTTAGACCTACAGGCCCCTCTCTGTTGTCATAAGTGGCTTACATAACCCTTTCTGGTCATTGTTGTTGGATCACATTGTGCGCGCTCTCCCGGGGGTTAATTGGTGCTTGCATGGGTACTTATGGCTTTGCATCTAGAGGGTTAAATCAGGAAGTTTCTATTCCAAGGGTTTGTGTATATATAAAGTTAGGGCACTTTACATGGCTGCTTTACTGAATATGTTATTCAATCAAATATTTTTATGTTCACTTGGGTTCTTAGAGTTAGAAGGGTTCGTGCATGGTACTTGTATTTTGAGAGTTTACTATTTGCATCTTGGTCTCTATAATGGATTTATTTTATTTTAGTCATTGATTGGTACCATTCATACATCGGATAGATTGTTTTGGATAGTCATTCACTAAATTCTAACTTCAATGTCATCTAAATTCTTACTTCAATCGATCTGCCGGGGGGGGGGGGGGGGGTTCTTCATCCATTAATTGGAGATTATAAAGTGTTCATTATTACATGGACATGGCAGGTATTGGTTTTATTTGAAAGAGTTTTACTCGCTACTTCTTACACTACTTACTTGAATATCAGCAGCAATTTTGAGATTTTATTCAGCTAGCAAACCAACTAATACGGAAATGTAGGTACCTGGGTCAATGTACAATCGGTAGCTCATTACATTTATTAAATTCTGCTAAATATTATAAACCTTAAGTATATTTGAATAGGTGTTGTATAAATTCAAAAGATTTGTTCAGTTATGTTTAACTATTTTGAAGCCCATTTTTGTCATAAATCTGGGATATTTTAGAGAATTGGTTTAAGGCGAATTGTACATCTTCTGGCGACTTTACCATAGTTCAGTAGGCTATGTAAAGTTCCATGCGGTTGTGTGCATCACGAACATCTCTGCATGGCTCCCTTGAGGGATAAAACAAAAGCCTGGAAGTGTTTCAGCTTGAGGGGGAGCGGCCGGGTATATGCCAAGTTATAATGAATGGTTATTGGGCGTGATTTATATATACCCCTTCCAACATGCCATGCACGGAGGACGTCTCGAGGGAACCTTGCATCCATTAGGTTATTTGGAAATGCTTTTAAGTTATAGGATAAAATAACCTGTTGTTCAAATATATTGATGGAAGCTATGGAAAGATGTATCGTCATATGTAATTTTACATCACATTTTAAACTATTTTTCAGAAAGTATTTCAAAATGTATTTGGTAAATCTATTGTCATCATCCCGTTGAACCATAATAATAGAAATAATGATAGTTCTTCCAAAGAAGTTGTATCATTACTATCCTTTACCTCAGTCTTGATAAACTGTTTAAACTCTTTTACAGAGGCCTCATATAGGGGAGGGAAAGGTGGTGAAACGCTTAAAATATTAATAATTCATTTAAGCACTTAACCATTTTTGTTATGATTAGGAAAGTACTTGTATTCTCCCTAACATAATAAAATGTTTCTGAAAGCTTTTAGAGAGTACATTTATCAAGCACTAAATGAGGACGGGGATACCGAGAGCAGCCAGTCCCTTCGCGCATGTAATACAAAAATGTGTGTTTTCGGTTTAGCCCCACTGAAAACTTTAAGGTGTGTTGGGGTGGGGGGGGGGGGGGCAATTTTTGTTAAAGGAACCACAGCAGTAATTATTCAAATGAGAGAAATGTACATTATAACGTTTGTTGTGCTGTGCTTAGGAGGCTTGCATGAGGTGAGGTGAGGTTTTAGGTAGGGGAGTAACGCTTTTCTTTCTTCTTTTTGGCCTAAGGTTACTTTTGGCAATTGTTGTATGGGGGCGAGGGTTAGGGTCAATTAGATGGAATAATGGTGGGCAAGAAGAGGTAACTGTATCTCTTAGTGTCTAGTGTTCCCCTGCCAAATAGCAGAGACTCAGTACACAGTTAATTGTACCTGGCGGTGGGCTCAGACAGCAATGAAGGAATATATGACAATGGCTGACAATAGTTCCACTCCTCTGGTCAGGGCTCTGCCAAGTCTTCCCCACTACTAGCGCCAAACCAGTCTAGGCTTACAGCCTCTCAGATCAGATAAGAATAGTGTGTCAGTGATTGGATGCCTACTTCGCTAAATGGCTTTCCCTGCCCTGGAGTAGGTTTTTTAATCATGGAATTACCATGGTATTTTGCGGTCTTAATGGGATTATAATGACTTTTTGCGGTTTGGAGCGAGAGGCTTTCCCTCAGCTTGGAGGGACTCTCTCAACTCTGAGCCTAGACTGTATATATATACAATCAAGACTAACATTTAAAATCCTTCTTGAAGAAGTAAAGGGCCCATGTCGCCTGAAAGTCCCCATAAATTGAACCCCAACCAAACCCCCTGCTCCCTGCAGGGGATTTACTTGGTTTCCTTTACAACACTAGATTAAAAGGATGAAATTAGGAGTAAGATTTGTACAGAACACCCTTGAAGTAGGTGTTGTTCGAGTTTATTCATTAACCCAACGTTTCGGTCTGCTTGGTAGACCGTCTTCAGGAGTACATGATTAAAATACTATTGTAAAATAGTGGAGAATCACCCAGTAATTCCGGAACTGAATTAAATGAATAAGTCAGGGAGTCAATGTTGGTTGTTCCGCTCAGCCAGGCAAAAAGAATGATTCATAGCCTTGCTTCAGTTTATTTATGTAGCATACCTAGCTCATTATCTCCACCAGATTAATCAGTACAATCAACCCAAGCTGGGAAAATAGCAGATGTCCATATTATACATAGCCTAGTACTAGGATGACATAGGGACACTTGGTCAGTAAATAAACCTTTCAGCTAAGAATTTATTTGATAAATGACCCAAAAGAATCCCAATTCTTTACAATATTAAAAGTTGTGTTTTTTGTGTTTGCAGATGAGAAGATTGTGATGACCCCCACCAAGAAGGGGAGGACGACATGTATAAAGATAGAGAAGGTGAAGAAGGTGGATGAGAGCAATGTGCAGCATCAGGGAGGCGGCCAGAACTCTGGCCTCGTCATCAACAAACAGGCTGCATGTGAGTAGTACCTGCAGAGTGGACCTTTACTCAGGGTGCTACCCTATATGGGTCAGATTTTCATGTACAATTTAACTTCGCCAGTCTTCTCAAATAACCCAAATTTCAGACGAAAATAAAGTTCAAAATAGAGTTCAACCTAACCAAACATATTGCTAGAATCAATGCAATGTCAAATATACACGAATTTACCTAGTATTGGCCAAATTGCAGGCTATTTTAGTATAATTCACTAAATGTGTACAGCTGCCAATTGTACATTTTCTGAAAATCTGACCCATATATTACCAGCAGAGATGAAAGTCTTCAGTTTTTCTACTCTAATCAATATTTTTGAAAGATTGTCGAATTTCCCCTAATTTCATCATATTTAACATTTCATGAAATTTAAAAAATTTAAACTTATTGTTGTATGATATTCTAGTTTAGGTAAAATCAGTTACTTTTCTGTCCACTTGGGAATGGGGCAGAAATATTGAATGGAAACACGATTTTCAAGGGGTTCAATCGTGACTATTGAATTTAGTATTTTAAAAAAAAAGACACTTGGAATAAAACGATTGTGTTATTAATTTGTCTGCGTACCTTCTACAATATATTAAACCCAATTCTCTCTCATTCTAGCCGACCGAAACGACACGCCACCACAACTACAACTAGAATTTAAATGTTTCTTAGTTGACAACAAAACAGGAAAACATGTTCCAGTAAGTCTGGGTTTCCATGGGTATAATATTCAGGTATTGTCGGAATAAGTATAGACGTCTCTCTCTAAAATTATGCAGATGTAAAATTCTTTAAGTACTATCTTAAATGAACCTCCAATACTCTAATCCCATTCTAGGAAAATGTATAACAAATAAGACAAGATATGTTATCCTAATATTACTGTTATGTAAATTATCATGAACTTTCAATATTCTCCACACTGATTCATTATCATCCATCACCCTCATCTCATCATTCCATCATCATTAACCCGGTTATCTACGAATTGTTTACATTTGAAATCCCATGCAGGGACAGGAAGGAGACCGGGATATTATTTCCCACTAAAGTATATGCCTTTGGTAGTCCCTGATTAAATAAAGAATTAAAAAAAATGATTTTGCCCTTCATAGGAGAGTCGTGTGCTCAAGTTCTGGTTTGCACCGGACACTGACTACTTAGACAAGGTAACAGGGGCTTATGAATTCTTCAGAGAACTCGTCAGACCAGACAACTTCCCTAGAGGTATGTATAATTTCTGTTATTTATTACTTTTTAATTATCATCAACTTATAAAGACACTGATAACAAGATCATCAGGAATTTGTGTGAGAATTGTTCTAATTAAATAAATACTCACCAATACTAGACAACATGATGTGCATAGTCATAGCAATGCACATTAGAATATTTCCTCCATTTTCTTTTAAAGCTTTTAAAACCAATATATACCATACTGTAGAAGCCCGGGCCACAATGAAAAGCACTATTTGTAAGAGTGTGTAATTCCATGTAACTTTCCTGAATCAAATTCAAAATTCAATCAGAGCAATGCTTCAGAACTGGAATAAACCCCAAGAGTAATTCCGGTTGCAAGATGTTTATTTAATGATGGTTAATACAGGGGTAAGAAAGTTAAAAGAATAATTCACATGTTTGTGCTGCAGATTACGTTGGGTTCATTAAGCGGGTAATGAAACAAGTACAGATGCCACGCTATACTCAGATCAAGAAGGTGGACGTAGACCTGACCACACTGGATGAGTCCGAGGCACCCCCTCCCAACCCAGGTGAGCTTTTACCCCCTACACACCCCATGCCCCCTCGCCCTCCTACACAACCCTTATATCAGGTACCATATATAAGGGTGAAGTCGCCAGAAAATGTACAAATTGCCTTACTTCACCAATCCTCTCAAATAATCCCAAGTTTAAGACAAAATTCAGGTTCAAAATACTACAGTTTAACTTAACTGAACATATTGTTTGAGTCAATACAATACTAAATATATTCAGATTTGCCTAATATTTACAATTTGTCAGCCGAATTTACTAAATGAGTAAAGCTGCCGATTGTACATTTTCTGACGATCGGACCCATAAAGACTTCACACCCTATGATAGATCAAGCCTGGGGTACACTGATGTAATATAAATGCGACACATGTCGCATGCAACAAAAAAGCTATGCGATAATCCTGAACCTTTTGAGAGTTCATATACCTCGCCAGCGGGTTAGTGCCTTAAGTTAGGGCACTCTTCTGTATAGAGAACGGCCTGGGGAGGACAGTGGGAAAAGAGATTTGGCATATTCAAAAGGACATCATTTTATTTAAAGACTTGTTGTTTATGGATGTTTTCTCAAGATATGTCCCAGTTCATTAAACAGCTCTTATGGAACATTCAACAAGTTTAACCAAACCCAGTTTTTCACCATTAATTTATGGATTTGACAACTTGTTTTGTCTTTGTCTTTTTTTTTGACCAATTTTTAAATTCCTTCACTGAATAAAATTGTATTCAAATTCAACAAGAAATGTGATCGTTCACCAGGGAAAAGAATTGCAGTGTGTTCAATATATGGAATCATGATCCACTTACAAAAGTATTGTGGAAGTTTCCAAGCCTCTTCCCCCTGCCCTCATTATCCCATGCCTTACACCAAATAAGATGTTTAAGGAGAAAGTCTTTGCTTTGACAATAATGTTATTAAACCCTGCAGTATAAACTGTCCTCATTTGGTAATAGAGCCACTTTGGTGAAGTCAAGCTTACTTAAGATTAAACACAACTTGTAATTGCTTCTTTCTATTATTTGCTGGGACAAGTATAATTAAAAAAGCTATACTAGTTTCTATTCAGTTGTGCATGGAAAGATCAAGTGTGTAAATCCTTGCTTCCTATTAGCAGGAAGGAAACAATGGTTCACCGTTCCTAGGTAGGGCGAGGTGCTACTGGACTACATCGTGTCACATTGCCATGTCCTTCGGTGGGACAAGGTCACAACTTGACCTGTTTATTGGGCAGACCTGCGAGGGGTGCAGGGTACATAAAAATAGCTGTGTACAGAATTCACACTCTGATTGGCTGAGAAGTTCAGGTCCAATGTGACCCACTCCCACCCAAATCTATAGCAATGTGGCAGGATCTAGTACTGTAGTATATAACCCTGCCTAGGGAGGAAACATTGGTTGCAAGATAGGAATTATGGCAATAATATAGGCCTTCGGGTAGAAGTAAAGGACCTGTTCTTGACTCACTGTGCTTAAGATTTTGTTTGTTTTGTAAGCCGCCGATATAGTAGTACTTGTGTGAGGTTGTGAGATGTGCATAATGAAGTCATGTCTGTTTCTACTGATTTGTAGACCCTGGGAGGTGTGATTGGGGAATTATCACTTGTCTAAAGTTTATCAAGCTTACCCTGGTTCTGATAAATCCTTGAAAACTACGAAATTCTAAGAATCTTACCCCACCCCACACCCCTACTCAATTTAAGGCCTTTTGAGTCTCAGAAGTTATAAGTTTAAAAAAAGACATGCCTTGGATATCTTGACTACTTTTCACTTCTGCATTTTAGAATTACACATTCTCTGGGTAATCTATATCCTAAGAAAAGGGTCCTTTAAGACACATATTTTGGGCAAAAAACAAAATACCATTTCCTGGCAAACTGACATTTTTAGCTCATAATAAATCTCCCATTTTCTTGGACAGTATTTTGTAGTTGGTAATTACTCATGATGAGGGGCAGATATTTGTATGAAAGCCTGGCGCGTGTATTTGTGTGTACTAGACTGACGTAGCTTTTGTATTTGTTTCATAGACACCAATTTCAGAGATGCTTCAGGTGAGTGTGACATCTGTGACGTCACTTCCGGAGCAGATGGCGCCCCCTCTTTTCATTTTGTAGCACTACTACTACTTACTTCCGGTCCTCGTCTGACTTTTCTAGATGCACCCTTTTTCAGAGAGCATGTATTTGTGTGCTCCTTGTTAGCCTTAGATGTTTTCTTAGTTTTTCTGCATGCTTGAATTATGCCAGCATTTTTTTCTTTGGCTGGGAAAGTATACAAGTGATTTTCTATGAACTGTGACTAGTAGGAAAAGAAATATGATTATTCAATCATAACCTAAACTAGAAGTGATATTTGATAATGAGTAGCTAATGTTATTACAAACCAATTTGGGGGTTTGTGCAATAAAAAAGAATATAGAATTCTGTGATATTTTCTGTGAATATCCGGCTGCTCTTTTTTAACCCAACAGTTGATTGTGAATTGTGATGAAATTTGTGAGAGATTGTGTCAAATATACACAGACTTAAAGGAAATCCCGTAGGAAATCACTTGTAAGTTCCCAGATAAAGATGCCTTGTGCAGTCCTTGGCATATGGCGACAATATTGTAGTTTAAAAAACTCATTACTGTATGAAATTATTTATTTGTGACACAAAGGTATGAATGCATGATCATTAATCTTTGGTTTCATAAGTCTTCTTTATTTTCTTTGTCACATAAACCATCTTTTTTCCAGTGGGAAAAAGAAACTTGAAGTTTGGGATTTTTTACCCCAAAAATCTCATTTTCCCACCCACACTTCACCAACCAACCCAGTCTCTTCATATGTCACCTCTTTGGATTTACACACATTTTCATCATTTTGATCAATTTTGTTGTTTATCCAAGCACCTCTCTCATCTGGATACATATTTTCATGATTTTATTGTATCCATACAAATCATGTGCTTTTGCATGGATGTATGTTGTGTCGTTGTTTTTATTCTTTGTTATTAAGGTTTAAATTGCAGACAATGAATAAGTGTCAAATGTATGGTAAAGAAAAGAATAGAAATTCTGGTTGCAATAATAATTGTGCAACAACTTTAGTTACCTTGATTTGTTTGAAATCCTTTTCAAGTTTTTATTCATTCATTATTATATCGTATTTATTGTAAGCTAAGTTATCCTTAAGTATACCTTCCTTATAAATCCAGTGACAAATAAATAAACAAATTAATTGATAAATAAATAATATAGGAATATGTAGTTGTATTTAACACTAATATAAAGGTCCACAACTTATCAGAACCATGTTATGAGGGCTAGAATGGAAATGATAATTCCTAAGGGTTACTATTTGATCAGTACTTGACCAGTCAAAACTGAGGTGGAATTAATAATGTTAATTTTGTACTTGAAACACAGAATAATCTCACAGCCCCGCTCCCCCTTTTGGAAGTATGAACTATTTTCCTAATTACCAAGAGTATTGGGCTTTTAACAATTTGGTTTTGGGGTGGACCACCTGGTTCAGTTGTCAAAACAAACACTAAACTTTTATTGATTAAAGAGCAATTGTCATATGACTATGTGGTCTAAAGCTTGAACCCAGGCGCGGTATCAGTTAAATAATGTACAAAAGAAGGAAATTTCCCGAGTTTTCGCTTATGAAAAGATTATTCTCTGTTCAATGTACCAATGTACCCCTGGTCTATACCCACATTGAGCCCCATTAGAAGGTAACCCAGAGTCGAGAATATATAAATGCTGACAGTGTTAGTGGGTTTATTCACTTACAGTGGAACATGTGGAACAAAAGATACTACAGATGCATCAGTTCCGGAGCCTCTTGTCAGTGCCGCGTGGTGCGGGCGGTCAGTTGTAATACCTTTACGCCTGATCACTTGTTCTTTTTTACCATTTTCATACAGCTTGATGACCCCAGTATGATGATGGTGACCTTGAGACATTCCAGAGTTACTCTAGCCTATGTATAAACTGCTCTTTGTTTGGCCTTAGCAACCTGTGGCCATATTAGGACCAGGATAAAGATTTATCAATGTGTGCCAGGCAGAGTAGGTGGCTTTATGCAGCCCTCTGCTTAGGAAGTTTATTTTATATTATTTTGAAAGTTCGAGTTTAAAGAAATCATCACTTCATTTCCTCAAAATCTTAAATAGACATATTCTATTTAGGCCTTTTTCTGACTCTTTTTTACCATGTTTCTTATATGCATAATATTTATAAAAATTATAAAATATATAATGGTAGGCCTATACATATACATTACTAGGTCTATGATCGGTTTGTTATGATGGCTAGAGTATTTTGTCATGACCAATGAGTAGCTACTTGGCCATCATTAATTATTGTGATAACGACCCAAAAATGACATTGTGGTGTGCCCCCAATGGTCATTGCATTCAATGGCCACTTATTGGAACTGACACAGGGATATAAGTCGTCAGTATATATACTGGAATCCGTATTTTTGAAAATTTCCATATATTGTCAATTCTTCCGCTAAATTTGACCATTTATAACCAGATTTTGTCAAAATCTGAAATATCAAAATAGGCTTTATTTTGAGTATCATTAATCTGTCCTTTAAATCAGTATCAAATATTCTGTACAGGTAGTGAAGGTCGAAAATAAGTAAAATTCCCCCTTTTTCCTGGAAATGTTCAGTACTTTGGCATGACTCGACTTGCATCCTTGAATCATGGTCTCTTGCTGGATGTCCTCTTGGTCTCATCAACTTTGTTACTGCATTTTATTACGTCATGGATGCCTGATAATCTGTTGATGAATTTGTAAAAAGGTATTGACATTACCTCACCATCTCCGTTGGTGGACTGTTTGTGAACACCTCCTCAATTAATCATTACCAACATGATAAAATCATCATAAGCTCACATATTAATTAAACATGGCATATATTCCATCGTCTTGCATTCTACATAAAAAGAACATTGGATATCTCAGCTAAAATTAATTCTTTTGGGCTCAATAAAAAAGACTAGTGCAATCGTTAATTTTCATATTTAGTTTACTTCTCAGCTCTGATATAAAAATTATCTATAAGTCATATTAGATGAAACTGGGACAAATTTCAGAAAGGAAAGGATACATGTTGAAAGTGAAACGACCTAAGTTTGATTCATATTATGGCCCAAAATGAAAAACTGTTGGTTATAAACAAGAGTTGTACCCATGATTTGAAATAGACCAATAAATGTATCTCGATCTCAATAAAAAAAATAATTCAAGCTACACAAGTGACAACACAAACTAACCAACTGCCATATAAAAACATACCTACACATTTCATCTCACCGTCATCATTTACAGATTTGAATGCTGGATTGTGATTGGTTGAGCATATATTAATTCCTGAACTGTGATTGGTTGAGCATAGACAGACACCCAGATTGTGATTGGTTTACTGATCCCTGCATCTTTCCTCGTCCATGTTTCAGCAAGAGATAGTGTTGATGGTGGCCGCAAGGTGCGCTGCTATCACGTGGGTGTACCACGTGATCCAGGTAGCCCAATCAAAAACATCTTAGTGTCCCTTTCCCCTACTCACTGGTTTCTCAGTTATATTCCCTTAAAATCTCATTTGTTTGTTTCATTTTACTATCTAAAACATTTTTATCTACTTACTGTGTATGTGTACATTGGTTTATGGTTTTCAACAAGCTAATAATGCAATAAGATATTATTCATCATTAAAAGCTTAAAAGGTCCTTCCTATACCATGACGAAAAAGGTGAATATCTTTGGAAAGAATTTCTTCTAAGAATTAGTTTAATAAGAACTTTTATTTGATCCATGCAATTATTCAAAAAAAAGAAAATCATTAACATCTTCTATCAGAAATCACAAGCGTAATACCAATTATCTACTTTAATTCAACCAAATTAATCAGCATTTATTCAATTTATAGCTAATAACTCAAAGTATAAAAAATATAAAACAAAGTCTAAAACAAAACACAGGGTCGACTCAGTGGGTTTGAACCCTAGGGCGATTTGCAAAATATTTCACAAACCAATAAAACATAATATTATGTAGCCCACTTTTGCTCATATTTGTACACATACACAGTATTAGATTTCCAAATTGTACTTCTGACTTGCTTATTTCCTTTTTATTTTTATTTCATTACTTATTTTATATTCGGAACTTAGAGTTAAGTTCATTATAGATACGGTCCACCCATTCCCATCCCTCTTTTTTTTATGCTGGACAATATCTCTTTCCATTTCTTCTAGTTTTTTTTAGCATTATAGATTATATTCATCATCCATCTCATTTTCTCATTAGGATTCTAGTACAGATTCTAAGCATTCCAAAGCATTTATATCTTTCTAAATTCAACATAATCTATCTTTATCTTAGCGATTTGTATGTTTGGAATGAAGCTGGCATTATTGACACTTTGAAATGAGGATATTTATAAGCGTTCCTAATTGATCTAAAAATAAGAACAAAAATCAGTCGATCTGATCTGACCTAAGTATAAAACAATATATCAAACCTGTTGTAGGTGTTTTCTCTCAATTATCTTCAATAAATAATATATGAAGGATTAATTTAAAAACAATGAAAAACCTAGATTTTCCTCCTTATTTTTCTTTAATATTTTTCTTTTTGGCTGGCCATTACTGAGAACTAGTGAGGAAGGAAAGTCGGTCTACTCAAGGCAGATGTACCATATATAGGCAGTTTGTGGCCCGTATTTCTGAGTGGCAAATCCTAACGTCCAACTTTGTGGAAATCAAACACAGGGATGGATTCAGGCGCCTTCTTCCCCCCTCCCCCTCCCCTCTTTACCATTTTCTGGCATGAGGGCAATGGAACTCAATATACAATTGTTTGTGTATTTTCCAATTATGTCCAGATGGCCGGGATTTAGAAGTTAAATTGATATATTTTTAGTGAAAAATTTATAACTCTTGGTAAAGAATATATCTCTTTAGTATCAAATTAATATCTCCTTAGTATTTAAATGATATTGCTATGACGAGTCACATACTTAAAATTTTAAATGTTGTCAAGACTCCTCTTTGTCGGGTATCCAGAAACCAATGTAGAACCTGTATAATATTACCTGAAGATATTTTTTGAATGATATAATAATGCAACACTTCCCTTTGATACCCCTTTTCCAACTTTCCACTAGAATAATATGATTAAAATAATATAATCTGGATCTGCTCCTGGCTATACCTGTGTTTGATTTCAGTGTGAATCATGATTTGTGAGAGTTTTCTCTCGTCCTTCACTTTTTGTTTACTGGACGAGAGATTTATGGTTTTTTAATTGATCGAAATCCAATCCCATTTGTCAATATGTTAAGAACTGACTCCATACCAGTTTGCTTTACATTGAGGGTTTGGCAAGAAGTGTTTGGCAGGTTTCTTGCTCTGTATATTGCAGTAAGAGTGAATATGAAGAGTGTTGGTTTTGAAAAAAGACCTGCTTGTTTTATTTTGTTTATGGTCTAGTGTGACAATTTGTTTTAAGTTTTTAAGTAGGTTGCATGAACTTCCATATGTTTTTATCTTTAAGATTGTGTAGGTAAACAAATGTTTGAAAACATGAAGTGGTTCATGCAAACCATTATTTTGAAACATTTTGATATGATCATTAAATACAAACCGTGAAATAGCATTATTGGTTATGTGAGTTTCTAATATATTGCAATTTACATATAAAGACAAAACACAAGTAGAAAATGTTAGTTTAGGATGATAACATTTGGGATATATTATAGGTAAACAGCTTACATAGCTTTGCTAAGAGCATGCTTAGCAATAGACAACAACCCCAATCCATATCAATGTTGTATCTTGTTCCATTACTAGCAGAGGAAGCCAATAATTACCCTTAATGCCATTGGCTGTAGACATGTTTCTCCTCTTGCAGTTGCTAGTTGATACATCTGCGCATGCTTCAAACTAACACCAAACATTCAAGAATCATACTCACTGCTTTTCTTCCTCCTTTTTTCTTTTTTCATTTCATTTGACCTACAGGACTCAATTATGACCAGGATGGTAAGTACCGCTCCCTCTCAATAGAGGGGAGTGTGTGGAGTGATTTGAAACTATAGTTCCCAGATTTTAGTCCAGGTGGCGGCATTGTGTCATCTTACTCTCCTGGTGCCCCCTGTGTGTGATGCAGTGAACTAGGCGAAAAGTTGGCTCTTACATTGCCTGCCGTCCCTCCCACTTGTGGTCGTCCTGGGTGTTGGTGTTTTCTCCTTCCAGTTTTGTATCTATTTTTGTTGTAAGGTGTCATACATACACTACACAAATGTGAAAAGCATCCATTGTCATCATGGAGAGAATAACCATTGTCATCTTTGGGTTATTAGAACCCAAACTGTTTGTATAGTGTATGTCAAACATCAATTTACTATTTATTAAGTGGGACAGGCTCCACAATCTTTTAAATTATAAATTTTTCTCATTTTCTGTGGAATATATTGCTGGCTTGTATCAATAATTAATAATAAAATGATAATAAATTGGAATCCATAGTTACATAGTGTTTACCAGTATATTTGCAACAACAACTATGCAGATATTTTAAGTGCTTGTGTTGGAAGACTTGGAAACAGATGTGTATTTCCCTTAATAATTCAATAAATCATTATGCTATTAATGTTGGTGCCTGTCCCACTAAATATATATTTTTAAATATTTCTATATATATGCAGCTGCTCTTTTATGCAGTGATTGTTCGATGTTTATGCATGTATCAAACTGCTGCAGTGTTACTATTATCTCTGTTCTCTCTACCTGTGTGTTCCTACAACCAGCTGACCAACTTTCTAATTCCAAATAGAAAGATCTGTAATTGGATTAGTGAGTATAAACATCCAAATTAGTTGCTGAAAGCACAAGTTGTTAAATCAAAAATATGTATTTCAGAAAAAAAAATACATGAAAAAAAATATTATGTATTTCAACTCGCCTAAAATTTCCTAGTGTTTGGAAATATTTCCTAATGGTTTGCTGGTAAATCGTCAAATCAAGTTTTAGGAGATTACAAACCACCAGGAGCAATTGATAGCCTTTAAATAGACTGAGATGTGGTGAAAATAAATGTTAAATTATTGGCATTTTGAAACAAGATAATGATTAAATTGAGGCTACATTTGAATGGTTGGTCAGCTCTCTTGTGGGTATTCACTGTTGCTCTGTATATTTGCTCATTGCCCCCAAAGCTGAGCAATTTCCTTCTTTTATTGATGTGATAGGTTTACTAACAACAACACCCAAATAGTTTCTATCTGGGAGAATAGTGTTTTCTTAGCCTCAAATGCATATGAATGATGTTCACAATTCATTTTGGGAGTTTTATATATGGAATGTTTATAAAGTTTTATTGGGAATTTATTAGTGTTTTTATGTAGAAGAAAATTAGCTAGAATATTGTTATTTCTTTATTGTTGTATTGGGTGATGGATATTTTCATAGAAAATTTTGATCTTTTTCAATTGCATGAATTCCCTTGTATTCATTTCCTTATTTACACAAATTTACAACAGATTTTAAGTGCTGAAAAATATAAGTAATCTTGATATAGCTTCATTCTAATTTGAGTACCTCACTTAAGGTTTTTTTCTTAGAGCTATTTATCTAGCTAAATGATATCCTTTCCATCTTAGCACTCATTTCAGATCAACTAATGATTAATTTTACTTCATGATTTCTTCTGTGTGTTGAATCCATTGTTGTGTTTTGTTTAATCTCTTTTGTGGCTTAAGAGTTCAGCGGTGAAGCCAGCCCTACTGAATACAAATGCCAAGCCATTCCGCCTTTCATTTGACTAATGTTTCGGTATTCTAGAGCATTTAATAGTACTTTTTTTATTATTTATGCTATTTGAATTTTACACTTATACAAAATTTGCCAAATACCATTAGTCCCAAAAAATTGTATCTGGATTTGGAATAGATGAAATTATTGTAAATACCATCCAATTTACAGATTCCAATAAAACAAAACAAAAATAGCTAAATATATGAGGCAGTTGTGTTAATTTGGGCTGTGGCTTTGGTTCTGAGAGCCATACTGCATACTGTGAAATACATGTGAACCAGTGGTCTTACGCTAGCTAACCACAGGTGTGTTGTGTATTTGGTACTACAGGTATTGCACCAGTGGACGAACGCCCACCTGAGACCATTGTACAGGAGCAAGTGCTCCTCACCCTGGAGTCTGCCTACCCTAACATACTCCCTGTCGAGGACCTGGCCAGGTAGGTTTTGTTTGTTCTCATGGCAAGTTACTGGTACCAGGGAGGTATATTCTAGTATATACCTCCCTGCTAGTACATAATACAGTGGCGTCCTGCATAATCTCTTGGAAATGTGACCAACCTCTGATTAAGTTTGGCTCAGTCCTAATAAGGAGATGAGATACAATATGAGAAGATACCCGGTAAAGCAACCATCTCACTATCCGACCAAAAATCGCTCAGTCCCAAAGGTGGGTGCCTAAGTATGACTAGATTAATGTCAAGGTCAACTTTTATTCCTTGTTCTCCTGAGAGGTCTTCCAGCAGAACGTTCTGGCACTATACAGCAGTATAAGGTTGACTCAATAATAAACTGTTAATTGTTAACATTATAGATACAGATATTGCTAAAGATATGAGAACAACATATCACTAACCAAATAATATTACCAAGTGGGGTTGCTTTCCAGTGTTGCGACCAAAGGTAGCATCTATAACATCCTTTAACGTCATTTATGTTGATCATGAAATTTTCTTTGTTTTTCAAACCAATTTATTATAATTTGATAAGTTTCTTACTCAATTGAAAGTTTGAATCAGTAATATATTCATAGAGTTGTAGGTTACAATTTATTATGATATAGGCTAGTGGCTCAACATAAATCCCAGATGATATTCAACAAATGAAAGGTATCTTATTACTCTTTTTTTCTCTTTAATCTTACCCATATAGGTACACTGTTCCTTCTGAGCTATTAAAGTGTGATAAAATATCTTTTTATAATCTTGCAGTCTCACCAATGTGGATGAGAGTATGATCGTTGAGCAACTGCGGATGTTGCAGGGTCGTGATCTTATCCGCGAGGTCGAGCCTGGTCGGTTCGTGCGGCGAGTAAAGGATGAGAACACAGGTACACATGAAACATATACAGCAGTCCAGTCTATGTAAAACCTAGCTTATAATCCTGTACTTGTTGGTGATTTTTTTTTTTTTTTTATACAGATCTGCCCGCTATTGGGTCGTTTCCTGGTTAAAAATATGTGGTAGAAATTGGGTTTTTATGTTAGTAGGCCTTCCAAGTAGGTATGCTGTAGTAGAAAAAATGTTAAAATTTTCCTGAAGAAAAAAATCCCTATTTAATTTCTCTACTCAATATCAAAGATCCCTATCTAAAGCTGCACTCTCAGTTAACATCAGTCAACAACCAAATATCTTCTTCTAAAATTGTCTTCCCTTCTTTTCTAACCCATCTAATAGTCATTCAATCAAAATTTTGGCAGAATTTCCTGTGGTGGCTTCGCTGATTATCGCTCACTGTCAATTGTTTCTCTCTGTCAATTTGACTACAAATTCTTGTATAAACATTTAACAACTGCTGAAATATTGATAGATTCAGTCCTTAGTCATTTGGTATGATTTTTGTTGTAATAGCTGAAAATGCAGCTTTATTATGATTTTGATGATTATGATATATAATTGGTGCTTACCATACAAGGTAGAGGATGAATATAATGCTAGTGTATAGCAGCAGACTGGCTGCTGTTGTACAGTTGTTATCTTATGGCAAGATTTCTGTAGAGGTGGCGGTCCGCAGGTTCTGGACTTGTTGTCATGCTTACACTGAACAAACCACCAAAGAACTATTTATTCCCAACCATTTAATTGTCTTATACAAAAACAAGATTCCAATATTTCCAACCAAGGTTTTAGGAAACTGTTTAACGATCGGTATCAGAGTATACTGGGGTTTTTTCAATTAACTTTGCATACTTTCTGGAACATGGTTCTCACTATACTAATAGATTCATCAGGCACCTTGTAAGGTACAGGTAAAAGTTTAGGAAAAGGGTCTCTTTATTCTTAATTCCATCAACCACACTATATGTGTAAATATTATTTTCCATTACCTTTTCAAGATGAAAAACAACAACCTGTGATTAAATTATATTTCTTTAAATAAACTTAAAAGTAGAAACTTAATAAGTAGAACTGTATTGCAAGCAAAAAAACAAGTCGACCAAGTCTTTATATAAAAGCAACTCTTTATATAAAAGGCCTTGTACATGTATCGATCCATGTAATCACACCCAAATAAACACATTAATGTTTTAATACCATGAAAGTATATAACAAGGAAACAAGTGATAACAAGTCCTATATGGGTGTCTGGAGCCCTGAGAGGGTCTTGTCTCAGATAGAACTGTCCCCTGTATTTCCTGGCTTATGCCAATAACTAAATTCCTTGAGCAATCGCTTACTAAGTGCACAGACTACTCTTAAGCACATGCCTCTCACCATGCTTTTTATTCCCTACAATATTAACAGATTGGAAAATTTGAGGAAAAAAATAAATTTGGAACTAGTTTTTGTGAAAGCTTTTGATATTAAAGTAAAAAATGAGTTTAGATAAAGTAAACATTTTAACTGTAAAACGAAATTACTTATTATTGTAAGTCAAGATTTCCAACTACTGTGTAATATTTTAACTATGAATAAGTATTATAAAAGCGTATAATATCACATGAGGGCTTCAAATGGAAAACAGGAGTTTGATAACAAAAAGGACCCTTGTAAAAACAAACTTCAATATTGGAAAGATTCGATAGAAGTTATTATATATATGAAAATAGATAAATGAACTTCTAGACCAATAGCTTGATAGCAAAATTTTATTCCGATCAGCAAAGATTTTGTCTCAACAGCAAAATGTGGTGGTTGATCTTTTTTCCCTTGTACAATCTCTTTGATTTGATGTGGAACAGGGGTATTTCAAATCAAATAGTTTGAATTTGATGAAAATGAAGCTTGGTTTGGCAGGGCTTTGCGCTGAAAATAATAATATTCAGCCTGTTTGCTATTGCAAGCTGAGATACTAGAATCCTTAGCTGAACTAAAATGAGCACATGACCATCTCTATACCATTCACTGAACATAATCGTCATGATAAGTTCCCATGCATTCCCTCCTACCTTTGCCTGATGCTATATTCCAAGCTATGACAAAATAATCAACAAATATGTATAATATTTTTGTTAAAAAAAGGTTTTTATTCCTGAGAATTTCACATTTACTGTGATACATTTAATCAAAATAACGCTAGGAATGTATGTTTTACGGCTGGGTACTTACGGCTTAACCCCGCTATACAGCCCCAATCCTAACCCAACCCGCATGTTGTGTGTTGACGCCTGTTGCTTGTTCATCCCCGCAGAAGTGCAAGTTGTGAAGAACATGCCCATGCAGACTGGAAGTAACAAACCCACCGTTGCCATCATCACTTCAAAGTACTACGAGAAGCTGGCTGTAGACTCAATGATGGAGAACAAGACCACATTTGTCCGCTACAAGACAGAAGGTCAGTATTCTTTGTTATTATTCAATTTTTAAAAATTATATTTTTATGGCTACGAATCTATGTTATGGCATTTTTTTTATTCAAGTGCCACTTCGAGGTTTATCCTACTGACTGTATAGTTCTATGTTAGCTTACTCAAAATGATGCATAATTGATTAAAAAAATATTTAGTTGTACTTGATTTCTTCCCAAATATGAAATTCTGATTCCTGATTGAAGTGTGAGAATAGAGACTAGTGCACAAATAGCCAAAAAAGATGGTTCATACAACAGGAGAAGAAGAATACATACTAATATAACTCTGTCACAAACAAAAGAATTTGAATCAATTTATTGAATAGAATTAACCAGAACAATCTCATGAAATATTGTTTCTTAGCTCTTTTCTCAATAATTTCTCATTTTTGTGTGAAAACCTTAGATATCTCGAAGTGGTACTTCATCTGGATGCTATTGAATAATTTCATATTTATATACTTTCTTTGAATAAGTCACCTGGCTTCATTTGCTAGTTATGATTGATTTAAGGATGAAGTTTGAGCATTTTCAATATTTCTGGCCTTTGATGATAAAAACAATGTAAATCCCTCATTTTTGATATAGCGCTATTTCTATGTAGTGTTTATATCTGTGTGGTGTTATCTGTGTTCCTCTTCTATATGGTATGTTGTATGTTCAAGGGTCCTCAACAAAACCACGCATCTCTTCCGGGATTTGCCTAAATTCTAGAGCCCTATTTCATTATTCAAATCGTAGGGGTAAACGTTTTGAAAGTCTTGACTGAAAAGTGCCTAAAAAATTCTTTAGGAATTTGATTTAATTCTATATTCTTTAATCCTTTAACACCTGAGTTGTGCGTTAAAAAGCATTTAAAGTAAAATATATTTTTATATGAGAGGTTTATTGGGGGGGGGGGGGGAAAGGCGCCTCCACACATTTCAACTTCACCAGGATTTGGGGCTTAGCACCAAATTTTGGTGATTTTGTGGTTTGTTATAGCGACAAGTCACAATTGTGTGGACAATCTAGAACAGTTCACCAGTAAAAAACCCCTGTGAAATTGCTAGTGTCTAAGCAAAGCAATTTCAGTGCATTTCAATGCTGTTACTCTGTGCTACTCTGTTATGTCTGTTCAATAATACCAAAAACGTATCTTGTTCTGTTTGTCCTTTCCTACCTTATTTGTATACCTTTATTTACATTCAAACATACATTTTTTTAATATTATCCAACATCACATATCCTTCATTTATATATTTTCTTAATATTATCCAACATCACATATCCTTGATTTTTATATATTTGATTGAATATAGTTTTCTCTATATTACAAAATTCTTTTTACTAACATTCAGCGACAGTTCACATTTGGCATGACACTTTTACCTCTGATAGAAAAAAAAGCAATAAAAAAAAGTTCAATGTGTTAATTATGTATAACTTCTAGGTCCCTTCCCCAACTCACATTTTTTTCTTGACACTCAAGTTTACTATTGATTTCCTCATTGACAACTCGACACCTACATCTTCTTCTTTAATATAGCTGAAGGTTTGTACGGTTGCCAGATTTGAGAGCTTCTAGTCCCACAATTAGTCATGTTTCACCAATTCCTGTTTTTATTTTTATTATTCTTCGATATTATTTAGTCATGTTTAATTTGTTTGGTTTGCCGCTCGCTCATAGCCGAGGAGTCTTTTTTTCACCTTTCCCCACAACCATATATCTTACTGAGATAAAAGGTTTCAGTCAACCCGATTGCATGAAGATGATGATTGATCAAAGCTAGAAACAAAAACAGATAGAAATAACTGGGAATTAGTGATAGAATAGCTCTCAACAAACCTTTTATGGAACAGTACTAAGTGTTACTCCATTCAAATGTCTTTAGTTCGTTTTTCTTATTTTTAATATATAACCTGAATATCAACATTTGTTGCTTTCATTGTTGAGCAATTGCTTTTACTTTTGTTTTTAAATTGACTGCCAATGATAGAACTGCAATTTGCTTAAGAATTTCATTTTTTACAATATTGTCCCTACCGAAAGGGCACTTTTAAACATCAGATCTTTTTTTCACATTAAATAGAATAGAATGTTTTGTTAAATGAGAAATATAGATGGAAATATAAAATTTCTTTGATTCTAGCTTTGCCTGGGAATGAAAATTAAAACACCTTTTCATGTCCAAGTTTCAACATGGAAACAATGAAAAGTCTGTATGTAGCTTTCAATGTGGTTTAGTGTATGGAAAAGTGAAAAACGGTGAATGATAGCCATCTCACCTCTTTGTAGAACTGCTCCTATTTCCATACATATTGATTTTTTTTCCATTATTTTTTAAACTTCATCTTTGCAACGGGGTGACTGATCAGTTTGTTTGAACTTCCCACGCCTTTAGATACAAATAGTTGACATTCCATGCCCTGAACTGAAGCTTTTTACAAGTGATAATGCACGATACACAAGATATATTATCTGCCAGCGTTGACTACATCTCTATGTACAGGTTGAGATGGTGATATTTCTGTATGAAATATCTCATATTTCTGTGCTGTTTAGTCCAACCACATCTATGTGTGTTTTGTAGTGGTTAGTAAAAGGGTGGCAAAACCTGATAAAGAATATTGTAAAGATATGTTTAGTTCTGTCGACATAGGCTTATATATGTAAGCCAGTTAGATGATGTTTTCCTGCAGAGTTGATTTTTCCATCCCTTGACAAGACCAAATCATCCATGTAACAATAACAAAGCACGAGGGCTTTTTGGGGGGTAAAATTCTTTTTAATTTATCTTTTTACCAAGTTTTCCCTCTATTGTTTAATTCTTCCTTTTATTTTTTAAAAATAGTCATAATTACAAACTAATAATGCATTTTTAATTTGCCCCTGGAGCATACTTTCTTTGAAAAATAATTTATTCAGACAGGGAATTTCATTGTATCAAGGTTTGGACTAATTGGAATCTTTAATTTCTTATTTCAGGAGAGAGTAATGTATACACAATAGGACAGATTGGCAATCACAAGGTAGTTTCCACTAAACTGCCGGTGATCGGTCGTCAGCGTGCTGCCCAAATCTCCTCGGGTAACACCACGACCCGCCTCCTGGGTAAGTCAATTTGATTTGTTTAATTAAAATTTTAATTCAGGCAAAAGAGCATGTACAATATTTTTATTTGATGCTGACAAAGTATATTACTCCAGATACATCAAATGATTGCATAGATCCAATTCTCAACACACTGCTAAATGTCAGAACTTGTACATAGAATAGAACACAATACCTTGCTAAGGTAAATTGATAATCTGGGATCATGTAATGAAAATATTCAAGCAATGTTTCTGTGAGTTTTCTCGTCCTCCAGTGGTTACAGCCACATGGTCCTTTTTCAATTAATAATGCTAATGGTATTGTGACCGGTATGAAATTGATCAAATAAAATTAATACAGACAGTAAAGATTGTAGAAATTCATCATGACAAGGTTTGCTTTATGTCTTTATGCAGGTACTTTTGGTGACATTGAGCATGTGCTGCTGGTGGGAGTAGGTGGAGGAGTCCCTCACTACACCGACTTCTACAAGCACGCTCGCCTGGGTGATGTTGTCATCTCAACACCGAATGAGAGCGGCTACATGTACATCTACTGCGATAATGTGCGCCACGACGAGGCCGGCAAGCCCACATACACCCGCAAGTGCTGGTCCCCCCCTGACCTGGTTATCCAGAAAATCATGGAGGGCATCAATGCTGAGTACAAAGCCAACCCCAATCAATGCCCTTGGGATGCTGCCATTAGTGAAGGTCAAAGCCTCCTTCAAGGTCAAGAGGTCAACTTCAATCGCCCCCACCCAGCTACTGATCGCCTTTATATGAATATCGGTGGTAATGATGTCATTGAAGTTGGACATCCACCAGTGCCAGAAAACGTTGGGCCAGAGTTTGTGTCTGGCAGACCAATGCTTCGCTTTGGTAGTGTAGGTTCTGGTAAACCCGTCGTAAGAGACGACCAGCTTAGAATGGACTTTGCTGCTCGGCATGATGTTGTAGCATATGACACAGAGTTTGACCAGGTGTTAGAATCTATTGTTGGCAATAGAAAAGATAGCTTTGTGTTTATCAGAGGTATTGCTGACTACCTGGATGGTATGAAAAATGTGGAGTGGCAACCGTACGCAGCTCTTGGAGCTGCTGCTGTCATGAAGCTTATCATTGAAAGATTGCCTATGCCAGAGTAAAGAGTCCTCCCTCTACTACCCTGCACCATTTGTTGTAGTTTTATGTAGCTCGTACATATTTGGCTAGGCTGGAGTCAAGGTATTTTGTTTTTACTCAAAATTCACTCAAATATTCCAACAAAATATTTTCAGGATATGAATCAGGGCAGCAGAATGTGCTCTAAAGGTGCCTAAAATAATTACAAGATGCAAATTGAAATAATCTAGAATGAATTTTAATTTAAATTTGATTAAATCTAACCTCAGTTTGCATGGAATCCCTATTTTAATCTGATATTCCAAATATTTGCACATATGTTGAGAAATCTATATAAAAACACTTTTTCACATCACAGAGTGCGTACTATTCTAATGCCATAGAAATAGAATTTCCATTGTCCTGAAACAAAAGAATTTATAATTGGAAAAGAAACCCGAGAAAAAAATAGTGATATTTGATGGAAACATTGTACAAGGAAAATATTAAAAAGCAGAGTGACTTGAATTGAGTCAAGGTAATTCACGATTAGAATGTTGATACACTGTTATTGTATAGTCTATTTTAGTGCAAATATGCTTTGGTTGAAGACACAACCTCCATGCGATGATAGTATGGAAAGTCTTTTAACCACAAGTTACATGATATGTTATAGATATATATAAATATATCCATGTAAAATAATTCATTTTTTGTTTACTACTGCTTGAGAGTAGAAAGATGCTGCTAAATGATTAATGATTACTTATTTGTAATCATTTATTTTATTGCCAGATTTTAGATAATTAATTTCTAATTAATAAAGGTGAATAAAACACTTGTTAGAAATAAAGATCTACTCATTAAAATGTATCACAAAAGTATTATTTAAACCTGATCCAAGGAGGGTCAATTCTTCTTACAAAATCACATACTTTCATTTGGATCTGATGTGAATTTTGCTGCTAATTACATACGTACATATTGAGCATTTTAATGAATAGAACTTTATTTTTAGTTACTTTTACCATCACTTTTGTTTATAGATAACTAACTCCCTGACATTTATCGGCTTAGCATTGAGTCTTAGCAGCTCGGCTGTTGATTAGATGGTTTTAATCCTCCACCACTGTAATAGTGGTAGTTTCATTATCAAGTATTAATTGTATTTGTAAGGATTTTAATTTTCTTTTAGCACATTGGTGATCCTTTATTCACTGATAAAGACCACGAAGAATCAGGGATTGTAAACGTTTATAAATTACATTGGCTTGGAACTGACAAAAACTGGTTATGAATGATAGTTCAAAAAAGCAAGAATGTGACAACAAAAAGAACTAAATCCCATTTGTAAAAACTAATGTCATTTATATACAAGATATGATTATTATGATGATTGTTACTCATCTGTCTTAACGCATGATCATGCATTCCGCAACTACCGTGTAGAGTCTTAGGTGGCAATACAGTAAATGTGATACATTTACCCAGTTACCCCTATTGATGTCATGTTTTTAACAAAATACTGTGTCCAGACCTGAAATATTTAGAAAGGTGTGATATTATCGACTGAACTGATTTTACATTTGCTAATAAATCAACTGTTTGTTCTACCATGATAAACCAAGTGAATATTACAAATCAAATATTATTTGAAAATTGATGGAATTGTTTTTATGGTTGTACTTTTCTTCAAAATACAGAAGATTTTTTCTTATTACAAGAACATTTTTTAAAAAGTTGGCTTCATGAAATGCCAAGGAATGTTTGGTATGTTCAGTGGATAGTAGGATTTATATTTAACAATTCCTGTGAGTACACTAAACTACATCTGAGCAATATCTACTGTTCACATATTTTGAAACCATGGCGGATAGCCACATTTTATGTCCTAATAAAGGGAAAAAATAAAAAGGTAATTGTACATATTATGACCTTCTAAATTCTAACATCAAATATTTTCTCCAGCAATTTCTTCTAGAAAAGCTTCCACCGTATGAGCAGAAACATGCATGTAATGAATGGATTTAGTGATTGCGAATGGAAAGATTTCATTATTTCGTACCCATCAAATAATAATCATACTTATAAAATATGATAATTGTAAAATCATACAACTTCCAAGACCAATTTATCGTGCCTTGGATGGTTTGGAGAATGGGCATTAGTGCCTTTATTTAGGGGGGAGACAAGTTGAAGATGAATGAATGTTGATATTAATAGATAATAAATTCATGGGATATGACTGGGTGATAAGAATAATGTATGATGTACACATGTTTAACATTGGGTGCGAATATTGTATATCTTATACATTTTACATATCGTACCTAAAAAATATATTCATATAGATATATAGTGTATCACGGTATTGGATACAAGCACATGATAATATGTAGTTCTTGGCCCATGCTGGGAGGTTGGTTAGGAGGTGCCAAGTGATTTGTTTCTGGTTTTAAACCCTAGGTGTCATCATAGTGCTGTGTGATCTAGTGTTCTGGATGACCACTAGATGTCCTCATAGGGCTGTGTCTCAATTGGAGGCCACCAGTCCACACTTTCAAATTGGTCTTCTAAGTTTTTTGTTCTTGTTTGTGATGTAGTCTTGGCATATTCCTATGTGATAAAGTATAATTATAAAGTTCCTTTTAACTTTTAGAGGTTTAATTAATATCAGATGGTTGATCCAGATACGGCATGCAACTTGCTTTGCAGTCTAATCCTGACAATCCTCGACAGTATCAAATAAAAAAAGTACTTTTCTTAGGGTATTTTATGGCCAAATGTGACTAAAAAAAACTTAAATGTTTGACAATTAAGAACATCTCTGTAAAATAAAAGATAATGAATTATAATAAGACACTTGATTCATCTTCTGATTAACCTCCTCTGCTCAAGGCAATATTTAAAAATTCACTCAAACTAGAAATATTTAAACTGATGTTCCTAAAATGTATGCAGGCGAATGATTGAATGGGTGAAAGGGTTAAGGAAAAGAGAGTGTGTGTGACAGTGTATTAAGGAAAACTATCTTAGATAGCACGAGTCGGTATTCGGCGGTCACTTGTTCAAGCTATGCAATGTTGTAGACAAAAATGCTTACATATTCCTATATAATGATATATATTCACTGTATTTTTGTCTATCATGTAATTTTAGTGAAAGTATACCTTTTTAGAGCATGTGCTTTCTGACTAGTATTTAATGGTAATCGTTTGAGAAGAAAGAAGAAAAAAACAAAACTCTTATGAAAGGTATATATTGTATTTATCACCAATGCACACGGTGAAAGAATGACTTGGCATCATTTTTGACTGGTCATCATTGAAATTTTAAAAAGAAAAATAAAGAAACGATAAAGTGGCATGAGTTGGTGAGCTGGTTGATGATTAAGGAATTTCATTTGTTTTGATGTGTTTTCATCACCTGAAGGGATTTGTTCATGTGCCTCAATTGTTGCTCGCAAACAGTTGAAAACATTTTTTTCTTATTGACCTAGCTTTAAGTAATTTGTCAGGTCATCTTGATAAGATATGAAAAGAGAGTCTTTTATTTCGTCTTCATTCAATGTATGAAGTGAAGGCGAAAAGAAGAAGTATCAAATGATGCCCTTGATAAAGGAAGGGATACAACCCCAGCATAGAAGATATCATGTCAGGTACATTTCTGGTGTCATGAAAGATTCATTGGCTTCATCTCAAGTATTCTTTAAATCTTTAATTAGGGTATTATGCACCTTAAGTAAACAAGCAAACATGTTCAATGTTGAATTTGAAAGCGGTTTGATTCATGAGAATATAGTTATGAAAATGCTTTTCTTTAGTGTCAAGGATTGGCTTATGTGTTGAGTATCGCAATCTTCAATAGTATAATCGATCAGACCCTTGGAAAGTGAACAGATTAATACTCTATATGCGATAGACCCAAATAAACCTCTGTATATGTCTATTGAAAAACAATGAAATCCCGTGGATGATTGAATTGTTGTATTGCCATTAAAATAGTTGACAAGGATGTACATATCTGACTGCAACAGTTAGGTTAAGTGTGTGCAACCTAATTAATAATAAATGTATTGGATATGGTCTGTTTCCTAACAATAAAAGCTAACTGTCTTCCAAAAGATCCAGTTAGGGGTTGGCATCCACTGTTCCAGATTATACCTCAAGAAGACAGTTTTTATGATACACTATTCATTCAGGAAATACCAAAATATTGTGGCCTGCCTTAAAAGAATAACTTTAAATTTGGAAATAATTCCTTTGTTGTACATTAAATTTTGACATAAAATCGCTTTCACTTTTTAACAGAATGGTTAATAGACAAAAATCTACAGTGCACTATAATTGTACGTGATAAAGAAATTACAGAAAATGGTGAGAAAGAGATATATATATGATATATGTTCTGAGAGATGGTACCCCAAATTATTGCCTGAAGACGGAAGGGAAATTTTAGCCATTTATGCAATACTTATGTGAGTCACTCACTGATAGTTGGTTTCATGTAATTATGCAAAATTTTGATTCATTTTTATACTATCATGTACAAAGCATCAGCACTAGTTCTAGGTCAATAATTATTGTATAATCTACTTAGTACCTTCTCTCTGATGGAAGACTGTTGAGTGGTCATCCCTTATTTTTCTTTTTTTTCGTCATTCTAATTTCTATGCCAATAATGCAAAGAGCTGTTGATTTTGATGCTTATTATATATGAAGGCTGGTTGATTGAACAGAAGAAACCTGTCTTCTCTCATGGCAAAAATAAAAGTGTTCTTATATTAAAAATACTCAGGTTTTCGGCTTTTATTTATCAACAGTAGATAACAGTCCAGCAGCAGAGAAATGTGCAAAAACAATTCTCGCAGGCTTGATCACTGCTACTCGATCTAGCGGTTTAAATTTGGAATATGGCCAAGTGATAGGGAGACAGTGCCGCTCTACAGTTCACCATACTCAAACACTTGCAGAAAAATAAGTGTTTGAGCTATAAACCAGGGAGGGGGCTGGTAGCATGTGCACCCCCTGCACCCCACCTCCAAAAAAGTTTGGTGGCAAATCTTTGATAGTCCCAATGCAAAACAATGAAAAGGAATCAAAAGATCCCTCATATGTAAAGACCCAATACTTTGGAAAACCATCCCCATGAATTCAAATAAGGCCCAGTAGGATAGCCTATGTGTTAAAGCTGCTTTCCCTAGTATTAATATTGGATGGTTCTGTTGAATTTACATTCAGATTAGTTCCCAAACTCAATATTATTGATCTCTTACTTAATGAAAAGTTCAATAGATATCTAAATTCAGTGATTTAAGAACTGACCAGATCGTGGTCAAGTAAAAGCCAAGCTATTTTTTGGTTTTGGAATTGCCACTAGTTAACAATAGGTGGTAGGGCGGTGTGGCTTGTAGCCTTTAAATGGGTAAACAGGCTCCTAGCTGTATGCTCTGATCTTATTGGTCGAGGCAGGTCACATGTTATGTGGGGCTATGACTATAGAGGGCAAGACAGGGTTTTAGAAATGGTGGCAACTATATTTATATATCGACTGGTGGACACCAATACTCAAATATCTATCTTCAACATTAAGAAAGAGACCGAAACTCTTGGGTCAAGGTTGGGTAGGGTATTTGAGATCTATATAAGCGAAATTTGACATTTGTATAGGAAATAGCTGGGAGAGCAGCTTTAAAAGGGATTTCTGATTTTATTCATGGTGATTTATACTAGCTGAACAGCTTTGCAGCCTGAGTCACCTCACCAAATCATGTTGTCCAAATAGATTTGGACTAAGAATCAGTGTGTCCAGTACTCTGATATTCTCAGAATATGGTGTTGAATTGAATTGTATGTTATCATATCCTTTTGGGGGAACATTTAAGTTTAGAGCAACAGATTCTCCTAATTGCACTATGATGTTATGATTCATCATTATATCAGTTTATTTTCCCTCAACTGATTTAGTACACAATATAAAGGTCATGAGACTTAACCTGATGTATATTACCGGTATACGATTAGGGTATTAGGGTCAACCCCCCCCCCCCCTCTGGATCCGCCACATAAGTCATTTTTCCCTAAAATTAATTATTTTACTAATATTATGCTTTTGGGACTCAATGGAAAATAATAGGCTAAGTAGGCCTACATCCTTCTCGTTGTCGAAATACCGTAGGCCTATATTATACCCATGTATAACTATAAGCCCCGGCTTATATTAATTTCAACAATTAGGGTACGATACGATTAGGGCTAAATTAGGGTATTATTAAGTAATACCCTAATCGGTAATATACATCAGATAGGCTAGGCCCTATTATATTGAAAAAATAGGATCTTAGACATTAAGGTAATGAACAGAGAAAAGTTGACTAGCTACGGTAGTAGGCCTAGGCCTACGTTTAAATTTTAGTATAGGAGAAAGGTACAGGAAGAGTATACAAGGGTGTATTTCTGACATTTTATCATTTTTCAAGAAATATTACTATTATTGGGAATGGGTATAGGCCTATAAATGACATGAAATGAGGGTCCGCCTACGTAGGATTTAGGCCTATGGTTGGAATTATTCTAATTGATCCAGTGTGGATCATTGACATTGACAAGTGTAAAAACAATATGGGGACACTTTAGATATGGGACGTTCCAGTTTGAGCAAAACAATTCCAAAGATTATAGTATCTAGAAGATATTTTATTTGTTTGATATTATGATTAGCCTAAGTTTTTAATCATCATTTTGATTCTCAGTTTTGGTACGGTAGCCTACAATCGGGTTTTGCATGCAGTACGATTCTCATGAAATACTGGTAATTAATTTAATAGGGCTACAGCAAAAAGGGCAGGCTCCACAAAACTTCTAAGTAACCAAAAAGGTAGGCCTACATAGGGGCGGGCAAAAAGCCGGGGCAAAAAGGCACTTTGCCTTTGGGGCGGAGAAAAAAGGCACATTGGAGAGGGCAAAAGGGCACTCTGGGGCGGGCAAAAAGAGCACTTTTGGGGAGGGCATCATGGGGCCAACGGGGCGGGGGGGGGGGGGGTAATATTGTGCTTTTGGCACACAATGGAAAATAATAGGCTAAGTAGGCCTATATACATTCGAAATACCGTACCGTATATAAATTTAAAAACTGGGTGTTTTGAACCGGTTTCCCGCCTGTAAGCAGGGCATTCAAATTCTATCGGTATTTTCAATTAGACGATTATTGTCTTTTTAAAAAGTTCATACCTACATTGGTATAATGATTTACATGCGGTTTGGAGTATAACTTTTAATTCAAAATAAAGTGTCATCGAACATTCAGGCATTATCATTCTCTATAGTGTCCGTTCCATTTATTATGTACCATTAATATTTTACATAATACACGGTTCCGTCTGTCTACTCCCGATTCCAGCTTTTCCGCAACTGCCTCGTGGTCTCTCATTCGGCAGATGGAAGTTATACCGCTTGTAAGGGCTGGTTCTTAATTTCTTTCATCTTTAGCTATCTTTCCTCCTCATTGTTTAAATTGTTCTACTAGCAAGTTATGTTTCTATTGCATGTGGGCTACTGCTTATTGCCGTTTCGGTATAAGTTAAGCCTTTGGAGTGTAACATGCAATGCAGCTCTGGTTTCTGAGAGAAAATCCGATTACCGGTAGGCCTATATATTCGGTCAGGAATGTCAAACTTGTCGCTCTACAACCACGTTTCGGAAACACTTGACTAGGTGCTCTCGGGGTGCTCTACTCATTTGGAAGTTGTTTCGTTTTAGCCCGACAAATCATCATTGCTCGTTGTTAGATTGAACTACTTTGAGTTCAACAATCTCAATGTAGGTTGCTAATTAAAGGTCTAAAGCAACCGGCTCACACTTCATTTCTTGTTGGCCTACATGAGCTTACAATTTACATATACCTGTTCAGTGTCTACGTCGACAATCTACATGGAGAAACTGACCAAATCAACCAACAACACTTTCAATTGCCATTTTATGGCTTCACCGTATATATGTTGCCAAAAGTCTGGCGAACGAAAGTCTGCAAAGTCACGTGTTGACGCATCCAATTGAATTGAAAACTACTTTCTTTGTCAGAAGTTGTACAGGTATGAAAGATTGACAAATAGGTGAACAGGCTTCTTGATAAAAATCCATCTTTTGCAGCCTCCACCTCATGTCATGATAGAAAGACTATACCGTACTAACAGTGACAGAGAGACTGGCTAAAACTAGACAAATATTATAATTATCATAATTTATACTGATAACCCACGTCGGTAAAAAGTACTGCTAATATTATTATCTTTCCTATTGGAAGACATAGAACCCATAACTCAGAAGACAAGCCTATGTCTAGCCACTACTGAGAAATTACAAGTACCCCTATATATACCTGTGGTCCTGGGTAAGACCTTAAAGTGCCTTTCTGTCCCATTAAGGACTCAAAGACAAATTACATAATCTGTGTTTATTACACTTTGGGCTACTTTGTTTATACATGATTTTGACACTTCTGTATTTATGAATTACTTGACATGAGTAATAAGATCAATATAGAGCAATACATGTATGAAATCGAAGTATATCATCAGTGGTAGATTATTCAAGTCATGGTATAATAGGAAGTCAATGTGTCCTTTATAATTGAGTAAGTGAAAATGGCACTTTAGCTGCTTGAAGAAATTTTTAAGGGAGGCGGGTGGGAACTCAAAATCGTCTTAGAAGCCGTTACACGTCCATCCCTGAAGTGCCCGGGGGACGCTGAGAGTTACGTCACATCCTGAGAAGTCGGCAGCGAATATATATGCAAGTATGAGAGGTGAATTTTACAGAGATCCTTAATGACCCAGAATTAGAAATACTTATAATTTCAGGCACATTAAAGACTCAAAGACAAATTACATACTCTGTTTATTACACTTTGGGCTACTTTGTTTATACATGATTTTGACACTTCTGTATTTATGAATTACTTGACATGAGTAATAAGAAGATCAATATAGAGCAATACATGTATGAAATCGAAGTATATCATCAGTGGTAGATTATTCAAGTCATGGTATAATAGGAAGTCAATGTGTCCTTTATAATTGGGTAAGTGAATAAAAAGGCCCAAGGCGGAGCATTAAATATCTTTAAGATTATATAGGGCAGAGTGGACGGAGGTGCACTGAAATCTGGCTTGAGTTCAGGTACACCTGGACCGCATCTGAGGCCCAAGTTCCATGTGCCTTTATGTCGTTTATTGTTGCCCGTCCTGAATAATACACATAGACTGCACCACCCCTCCTCAGGCTATGATAGGTACATTACAAAAAAAATTTAAAATGTATCAACCTTTCCCTGGTGAATTGGGATTAATAGAGTGGCCAGAAAGATTCAGTCCACTTTTTAAATCATCCTTCTACCTATATTTGTTCAAAAGTTACAACCAAAATAAATGAAGTAGGAGTCCTATCATTCTCCATGGTAGAAGGATCCAATTTCCTCATAATTATAATGAGGTTAATGAGGTCTTATGTCACAATGGAAGGATCGGAAGGGCCTTAAATGGAAAAATCAAAATATCTTGAGAACTAAAATGAATTTCTTGATCAAGTAAAAAAATATATTGGCACCTGAATCAAGGTGGACGTAATGATCAATGTTTGACCTACTTAGGACGCCATTATGACTTAATTTGCTAAAACTGGGTCAAATCTTGAATCGAAATATCTTAAGAACTAAAATGAATTTCTTGATCAAGTAAAACAATATAACAGTACCTAAATCAAGGCAACCATATTGGTTAATATTTGACCTTAAAGTGCCTGGTCCTGGGTAAGACCTTAAAGGGCCTTTCTGTCTCTTTTCTCTGTCTCTCTCTCCCTTCTTCTCTATCTCTATTTCCTTGGTATGATCATAAACTGCCTCCCTCTCAGCTCTCCCGCCCTTGATATAACACTTCAAAGTGTTGATAAGGGCGTAAAGCCACCAATCTCACTCACTACCTAGGATGCCATTATGACCTATTTATTTGACCTAATTAGATAAAATTATTCAAAAATCTAGCTTGAATCTAAATATTTTGAAAACTAAAATGATTATTTAGGTCAGGTAAAAAACAGATTGGCACCTGATTCAAGGCACCCATTTTGGTAAATATTTAACCTAACCTTTACTAATTTATCAACTTCATCACCAGTTCATCAAGTTCGATTACTTGATATGGTGTGAAAAAAGGTAAAGCCGTGCAGCATGACGCGACGCAACTCGGCCCATTCAAACGAGTCATAGCAATACGCAAGATACATTCAAAAAGTAACTTTCAAAATCCTGAAGGCTGAAATAAATAACTATGTAACACTGGAAAAAACTGATTTAAAATCCACCTTACCTTGGACTTGAAACATAAATGGAATGAATCAGGGCTTGGAACACACTCACTCACAGTCCATCCTTGTGTAGTCTTTTTGTGTAGTCTTTCTCAGCATGTGTATGTGTGCAACAATGGCATGGCAATAGTCAACCTGCATGCTTGCATTTTGCATGACGGTTTCTGAGAGTTGGGGTTAATTCTCACAATTTCTTTGGGTCTTTCTCAGCATGTGTATGTGTGCAACAATGGCATGGCAATAGTCAACCTGCATGCTTGCATTTTGCATGACGGTTTCTGAGAGTTGGGGTTAATTCTCAGTGGCGAAAAATGGCAGTTCTCACAATTTCTTTAGGTCTTTCTCAGCATGTGTATGTGTGCAACAATGGCATGGCAATAGTCAACCTGCATGCTCGCATTTTACTTGAAGGTTTCTCAGAGTTGGGGTTAATTCTCAGTGGCAAAAAATGGCGGCTTGTTGTACAGATGCCTTGGAGCGGCAGCTTGATGTTGAGTGTTGAGATGGAAAAAAAAGAAAAAAAGGGGCAACTGCCCCAAGTGCCTTCTCTGCACTTATGTTATATAATGATACTGATGTTGGGATCTTTTGTGAAAGGGGCAACTGCCCCAAGTGCCTTCTCTGCACTTATGTTATATGATGATGATGGTGATGTTGGGAACTTACATGGTGGCTTACATCATTTGGAATACCTGATCCAGAAATTCAACATTCTCATTTTCTATCCGAATGTTGGCCTGTATGGAGAGGAGAACCTCATCGGCCCACCTCCCTCTGAGATAGGTGGACAGGTGGCAACCATCGGAAAGGTGACGGAAATTGTGCCTCCATGCATTTGATCGTCCCATGCTCTGATGTACATAGGATGACATCCTCTGGGGTACCACGCGCTGTTGTCTCAAAGGCAACAATCAATCTATTGACTTGCATGATGATGTCATTGAGCCTTCTTTGCGCTCTCCGTGTGGTGTGTCCCGCCCATCCATTGTAGGCGTCAAGATCCACACCCGTGATGGGTGCGAAAATTACTCGCCCAGCCTCTGAGGCCATCAACAGGCTGAAATGCGCCTCCATGATGGCATTCATCACACCAGTTACTATCTCGCTTACGGTTCCCGGCCTCAAGGAGGTTACTCCACGATGACGCTGGGTGATGTTGCATATCCCAGTCAAGATCATGATGAAGTCTGGGAGCCACCTACTGATTTCATCGAGGGCAATATTGGCTGAATCTCGGATGGTAGTGCCTGGGGCTACGATCAGACGTAAGTCCCTCCTTCTCATTCCTCGGTGGTGCAGCTCCCGCTCCAAGCCACGCCCCCTCGAGTCAGCGACTACCAAAGTGCGAAGAGCCATTCTACGGAAACAACAAAATTATGATTATTAGATTACATTTGAAAAGACCAGATGACATGAGTCACAAAAAAATACTCATTTCTTTGCCTTAAATCAACGAATATCAAATAATCATAAATGCCCATTTATAAACTTATACGTCTCCCCAAGAAGACTATGGTTGGTCTCTCGTAGTTTCAGCATTTCCATTGACTCACAGTTGCACACATGCCTCCCCAAGAAGACTATGGTTGGTCTCTCGTGGTTTCAGCATTTCAATTGACTCATAGTTGCATACATCATGCCTTAGAACCATTTTCTTACACAATACCATTAGGACCATTTTACAACCGTAATATTTGAAACAAACATTCTTTGATACACATACACAGACATGTATAATACCAATATTATTCATATTCATAGTTGCACACATGTCTTCCCAAGAAGACTATGGCTTTAGGACCATTTTACAACCTTTACTGTGCCTCACCAAGAAGGCTATAGTTGGTCTCTCTTGGTTCCAGCATTCAAACAATACACTTTTAGAACCATGTACTCACACAATACCTTTAGGACCATTTTACAACCTTTATTTTGCCTGACCAAGAAGACATTACACATTTATTCAGAATTTTGATCCTATAAGCCTTAAAACATGTTTTTAGTTTTAAGTTGTTTTAACGATTGTCTCCCTTTGCCTTGAGAGACAGCCTTCCTTTTCCGAGACTCCCTAGGAATTTTAAAATTTGGCTTATGGGGATCAGATCTTTTAATTTTAGAGCGGAAACCACCTCTATGTCGGTCCTGGGTAAGACCTTAAAGTGCCTGGTCCTGGGTAAGACCTTAAAGGGCCTTTCTGTCTCTTTTTCTCTGTCTCTCTCTCCCTTCTTCTCTATCTCTATTTCCTGGGTATGATCATAAACTGCCTCCCTCTCAGCTCTCCCGCCCTTGATATAACACTTCAAAGTGTTGATAAGGGCGTAAAGCAACAAATCTCACTCACTCACCACCTCTATTTGTAAGGCGTTAAAGTGCCTTTCTGTCTCTTTTCTGTCTCTTTTCTGTCTCTCTCTCCCTTCGTCTCTATCTCTATTTCCAGGGTATGATCATAAACTGCCTCCCTCTTAGCTCTCCCGCCCTTGATATAACACTTCAAAGTGTTGATAAGGGCATAAAGCAACCAATCTCACTCACTCACTCACTCACTCACCACCTCTATGTGGCTGCCGCTTTAGAGGCCTACCCCTACCATCAATGTCTTCTTTAAGAAATGGAAGCACATTATGACTGAATAATTTCCCCAATGCTAATTCATTCTTTTCTTCTTCAGTAGCTTCATGACAATCATTTAACAAATTTTCAACAAGAGACCATTTATTTTCCCCTCCCACATTACTTTCTGAAGAAATATGAATGTTTTCAGGTAATTCCAGTATTATGTTTGATTGATTCTTTATGTACTAGATCCACGGTTCCTACCCCCCTTAATTTAGAAAGTGTCCCATACAAGTGTTTACAAAAATGTTGTTGTCCCATTTCAAGACAGGACACACAAGAGCACACACCCATTTTGATGTTTAGGATATAGTCCTAATGTTTTGTAGACCTATGGGAGCATACTGCATGAATGTTTTTTTATATTCACTTGCCAACAAATCTTTCATCATGGTGGTGATATCTTTAGTATGGGATTGTATACAATAATTATGATCTGAATCATTTTCACTATTTGCATAAAATCTATCATTCTCATAATGATAATCATGGTGACCAAAATTGGTTAAGACAACTGGTACATCATTGAAATTTAGTACAAATTCCGTATTTCCTTTCACAATTAACCAACCATGTTTGTCCCAACCATCTATTTCATGTATCTTCCTTGACGTAAAATTTCTAGGCCACGAACAATTCTATCATTGATCTGTTTAGTTAATGATACTTTTAGGCCCCCATTCTGCCTATGAGTCTCTTCACTTAATTCAGATAATTGAGCTTCACATGCAAGGTATGTTTTGGAAAAACTATGAACTTATGTTGAAACTAATTTATTCATAATTGATTTAAATAAGGCAGAGTCAATATCTTTGAATCTTCTTTCGGTTATGTTATTTGTTGTTATAAGGGAATTTTTCCTTGCATGGAGAGGTAATTGGTAGAGCACATGAGATGCGAATGTTTTTTTCCAGGGGCCTGAGAACCAATTTATCACAAAGTATTTAATCAACTTATCTTTGACTTCCTGTGACACTTCAGAATTTGGAATTTTGGAAATGAATTCTATAAATCTGTCCTGGAGTAAAATACGGGTCTCATTGAATGACCTCATGATACATTTAAATCCCAAAACCAAAAATGATGAAAACCTTTTCAAAACATGCTTACCATTTATGTAATCCTTAACTGCTTTAATGATATGAAAATTACATAAACTACTGTTAGCTTTTATTTTTTGTGCAGCATTTAGAAAAGCTCTTGTCTTTATCATGCTGGAGAAATGGAATGAATTCGGGGCCATTTTTCAACACACAGGGTCTCATGTTAACAAATCCATTCGTATCATATATGTACAGTTTCTTTTCATGAGAGCAGTTAGTATCTTGACACCTTAAATTAGAAAATATCACCCGTAGATGCAGTGTACGAGCAACTTCATTCTCAACTTCGCTAATAGTAAATGCACCTGCCCTTCCTTTGTTCATTTTGTCACAATATGTTAAAACACCTGTTTTCATCCGTGATGAATTGAAATCATGTTTTATGTCATACCCACAAAAACCCATACCGTCTGATCATTTCAATATTTTTCTCTGAAGACAAAACTACATGATAATGTCGCTTTTTTTCTTTATCTCCCCTTTGAAACATTAACACATCTGACCAATTTTGCATCACAATTTGTTCTGTATTTTCCCACTGTGACTGAGCTGGATGTATTGTGTTCACCAGAGCATTACCAAAAACATGTTTATCTACTGTTCGAAACCGAGAAGCAGCTTTTTCTTTAGTGATTCTCGGAGGGGTTTCCTTGTCTTTTATAAGTAGAGGGGCAAGCCTGTCAAGTTCTGCCAAGGCCATTTTTCTATTCAATTGCATGGGAACTATCCTATGATATTTAGAATTTAAGTAATGCTTATACACTTCCCAAGAATCAAGATTATCAGCTCTGAATTAATTTAATTTTCCAACCACAAGAAACATTGTCTTTCAGAATAGTGTTACTTTCAGCAGGTTTATTTTGTTTTTTACGACTATTGTTACAATTCTGACAATGTTTATGATTTTGATTCTTGAGTTCACTTACCAATTGTCCGCAATCTGCATGACATTCATTAGTTTTTGATGCAGAGGAGTTTCAGTGATGCTACTTCACATTTACTATCCAATGCAGACAAATTTTCAATAGTAAAAGTACTGTCAACTCCCTTAGTGGAACCCCATTTTTCATTTTGATGTATAGAAACTACTGGTATATCAGTAGGGGGATCAATTTGGAGCCCAGGGTGTTCATACCATTTAGGATATGTATTGAATGATAAAGAATCAATAAATTTGCGAGTATCATTTCCCACACTCAATGTTTTTACTTTAATCCATTTACCTACAGAAATGAAATCTGTGAAGAAGGGGCTCTGAACAAAGGCTATCATGTTAGCTTTTACCAAATTTCCACCAGTCATGTTAGCTTTTACCAAATTTCCACCAGTATCATTAATATAAGGAAATTTTTTATATTTTGTATCTCCATTCAGGAGGTGAAACTTCATTACCCTGTTTTTATCTTTCTTTATATATATGTGATACCTCACATCTATGAAACAATTTTAAGTGGTCATCGGGAATATTTTGGAGTATTTCAGAATCACTGCATTTTGACGAAAGATGTTCAGGATTATTTGTTGCCCATTTTATTGCTTCATTATTAACAAAGTGCTGCAAACTATCCATCAAACTATGGTCCTGGGTAAGACCTTAAACTGCTCTTTTTGAATTTTGATTTTCCCTTGGACTTAATTTTGGAAGATTTAGGCTAAATTCTAGAGGATTTGGACTTAGTTTTGCAGGAATCGTTACTATAATCTAAATGTTGATCTTTTGTCTTTTTGGCAAAAGTCATTTTCTTTACCTGGGTTAGATTGTCTGTAACCTGTAATGACGACCTTATTGTTTCATTAGACTTAATGTTAGCAACTTTGTCTATCAAATCTGGACGCTGACCATACAAAGTTTTATTGTTATTACAGTTTTGTTTGATACTTTGCAAATTTATCTCTGCACCCATTAACCATGATATAATGGCACAGCGAAGAGATGTTGAAAAGAAAGATATATTCTTTAAATAATGAAATCCTGAGACTAATTTAGGATTAGCCCCAGCACCTTTTTTCCAGAAAGAATTTTGAATAAATATTTGTCCAAAAATGTTATTGTCATACCAACTATAACAGCTACACCACATAAAGAACCACAAACTTGTTTTGGGTAAAATTTAGCACATTCCCTGGTGCAGGTCTCAGAATTTCCACAGTGGTGAGTTGAATGGATAGGTATATCAGGCATACCAATATTAATGCATGAAAATGCTATTATGTTCTGAGTAAGATGGGTAAAATTATGTGGCACTAGCCAAGATAGAGTGTCTGCATATATATGTAATCAGTTTTCCATCAAAATCCAAAACACCAAGAGCAAAATGATTACCACCTCTTAGTAACATAGAACTCATATACGTGTCTCCATCATCATACCTCCCTACATGCAATACAAAAATGAATGTGCATCCTTTAAATCCAGGGCCAAATATTTTTTGTAATTCTTTCAATTTCCCTACGAATTCTTAACATCTGTTGTTAGCTGCATTTGCATTTATAATGTATGATCATTGTTGGACACATGAAACCCTGCTGAAATTTATGCAGTTATGCAGCATGGTAATGAAGGATTTTACATCAGATAATTTGTTGGGTTGCTCAAATATCAATTCTTTTTGTACACACTCATTATACCATTCGTTCATTAAATTGCTATCAGGAATGTATTGTAACAATCTATAACTATGTTTAGTTGGTCTCCTGACTATGGGAAATATACCCCCTTTGCAATTTGACCCCTACTATTTGTACTTAGATTCTGAAGCATCTGATTGTATGATATTATGGGCCTACACTTTTTGTTTACTTTTGATGTACCACAGGTGTTATCATCCCCACCACCAAGGATAAGAAAATCACAGCTACTCATTATGTGGTCCAACAGATCATTGTCAGACAAGGATTTCTGATTACAGTTAAAACAATTATGGTTGACCTGTTTTGATACTAGCTTTACCGCTTTCACTTTTTTTATTTTAGTATAAGAGACATTGACCTTCCCTGTACACTATTTGCTAAGAGAAAGTGATTTAATTTTCTCATATGGGATTAGAACAGGCACTTCCCCAACTTCAATTTTAAAACCATCCCCTTCATTCACCCTTGTTGGGGGGAAGGTGTGCTTTGCTGCACGATACCCTGGTGTAACATCTAAAGGGACCCACATAGTAACATTACCATCTATGACCAGCTTGCTCCTACGGATCTCTCTGAGATTACCATAGATCCTTGTCTCAACGTTGATTCCATCAAATTTGCATTTGTTTTCATTCTTACCAAAATGCTTACCCATTTTCTTCACCTTGTGCTGTACCTTCTTTCCCCAATTCACCTTTTTTCTTTTGGGTGAACCTACCTGACCTACATGAGGGACAATCTTATCCCTTTTCAGGGAACTTACCTCTGCTAACTTCTTCATGTACTCCAGATCCTTTTCTTTTAGAGTTATTTGGCGCGGCAAAATCCAGAAATTACTATTTTCGACCAGGCTGCCATACACACTAGGTAGAGTTTGTATGGGCTCACACCAACTGGCCCAGTAGCCGAGAACGTAGGAGCATGGTCACATCAGCAAACGCTGTCTGCTGGATTTGCAGCAGCAGCGTAAGATCTAAATCTGAGCGGCGATGATGGTCAACTATCATCGGGAAATACCATTTGTAGGTTTATACGATCAAAATTGACAAAGATATTGCACATACAAAAAACGGGAAAAACATAAAAATTTACCTAAAAATTTCTTCAAGGATACATACTTCTCAGAGTCATTAAACACTTACCAAAAACGTTTTCACCTTCAACATCCCGCCAGTATTGGTCTTTCACTGGGTGAGAGATGTAACCCTTCCCTGAGCAGTGCAGTGTGAGGTGAAACTGGGGACACTGCTTGAGTTTCACAACGAGGATATCCATCATGAGCCTCCTCCGTTCACCTCTTAGCTGCAAAAGGGTCTTCTGCCCTAAAAATGGAAAGGAAATGATCTGAACGTTGGAGGAACAAGGCCTTCTGACATTGGTAGATATGCTCAGATGACCTGTATGTGGTACCTTTATATTTGATCTTACAGCTCCACATATTTCAGAGTATATTACTACTTCCCTGGACAAAAAGAATACAAGGATACTCATCTTTTGCTGTTTCACAGATACCCTGGTAGATGATGTCCTGCTGCTGGAGAAAGAAACGCCTTTCCTCCCTTTTCCTGATCCACAAACGGCTACCAAGGGGCTCAGAAAGGATCATACCTGCACAAGATTCAAGGAGGTTTCCCATCAGCAACTGTTTGGCCTCTGATGGTGAACAAGATGTAAGGTGGACACCATCAGACTTCAAACCCTTCTCACCCAGAGATGATACAATACGATAAGCATTGACATCCCGCTGCCTGTTGTTCCTGCAAATACTCTCAATGATGTTATTCAGTGTACTTACATTGCCAATAACATCATCCAACCGAGGTGGAATAACTATCGGTATTGCAGTGGCATACTCAGATATCTTCGAAACGAGGGCCTGGTAGCGTTCTTGGAACATCACAGGATCGAAGAAGGATCGCCTTGGCAGAGCATCATTTGTACCTACCAGTAGAAATATGACATCTTTCCCGGCACCTTCACCATCCTGAAAAAAAGAATCACTACACATTTTAGATAATCTTTCGACATCAGTACCTGGAAATGGCATAACAGAAAAAGCATACTTAGTGTGGCTTGTGTTCAACATGGCTGATGTATGTTTGGTTTGAAAATAAAACATGAAATGAAAGAAAATTAGTTTGATGAGTAGATGAATAATAAAATGACTTTCAAATACCTGGCTGCTTGGTACTTTTATCTATTGATATTTCTTTTATATCCAAGCATATAATTACAAAGGATCATTATACCTTGACATCATTTAATACACCTATGTAAAATAATGGGGTAATCATTCAATGGTTTATAATAATGCATTATACAAATTTATTTTCACTGTTATTGACAAGTCACTAAATATACTTTGTTTCTAATCTCTTCATTTTTGTCTGTCTCCTAATAATAGAAGCCTGACTCCTAAAAATGGAAGCCTGGAAAAGGACCCACCCCATCAAAAATTGACAATTTGTGGCGTCTAGATACCCTGACGCCCCAAACAGAGTGGATTATTGCATTTAGTTCCGGTATTTGCAAATTCCATCTGGACATTTTGCGACACCCGTATTGATGATTCCGCTTGCATTTTACAGCCTTACCGTACTATTACGTAAATGTATTATGTACTGTAGAATATCATATTGTAGTGAAAATGCAAGCAATTCCCTAGCTTTCTCATGTTCTGTCCTGTTTGTATATTCGTCACTCAAACTGTATTATTATTATATTGTCACACACATGTACTTATACGTCTGAAATGATAACTTGGTTGAGGTTCCTCTCGACTAATAACCAACCTCACATGGTCCTGGGTAGGACCTTAAAGTGCCTTTCTGTCTCTTTTCTCTGTCTCTCTCTCCCTTCTTCTCTATCTCTATTTCCTGGGTATGATCCTAAACTGCCTCCTCTCTGCTCTCCCGCCCTTGATATAACACTTCAAAGTGTTGATAAGGGCATAAAGCAACCAATCTCACTCACTCACTCACTCACTCCTACGGGAAACCAAATTGTACGACAAAATTTAGGTAACCTAAATGAAGCCTGACTTCGTCAGGCCAAACCCTGTTTCATGAAATAGGGAATTTCACAGAATAAAATAATAAAACCACAGTATATCTGCTAACTTTTAATTACTATTAGCGGAGGTGAAACTAACCAAACCAAACCAAACCAACCCCACCATACTCCCTCTCCCAAAATAGACGATACAATACCATTAGTCTGTAGCTCTCACCCCCATTTCATCTCATCCAAATTAACTCACCAAATATCGCCAAGTTATCATCCCTCTATTTAGTATTGTATACGGTCAAAAACTGAGTGTACTGTTGTTAATAGTCAATTACATCATATATATAAATTTACGTTCTCCCTGCAAAGAATAGCTTATTGATTGACGGCATCAGGTTGGTACGAATATCACCTGAATTTGTGAGACTGTTCACTGATGTTTCCTGAATAAAATATTTCCAAAACGTGAAAAAAAAGGACAGTAAGAGCTATACATTTCCCGATAGAAAATTTCTCAAGCTTCAATTTGGTATATAGAATGTTTATATAAACCCATTATGAATGTGCTTACTAATCCACCCCAACTGTCCCCAAAATACACAAGCTGTTTGTTGGAGACACTCAGTGTGCATCATGAGAACATCACTGCATGATCATGCTGCTGGTTGCTAGGCGCTTTGCTTCTGCTAATGTTTTTGGATTATCTGATAGTACCAATTTTGAAAACTGCGGCAACATGTTCATAGCATAGATTTGTACTTTTGTTGCTTCTGTTAGTCCTGATTGATCAAGCATATTGAAAATATCTTCACTATACTCGCTCATTTTCTCATTGTCTTTCTGTTTTCTAAACATGTATCCTTCCACCATGGCTAAAGCAACCAATCTCACTCACTCACTCCATCATGGCTTCATGAGTAAGAGGGTTAAATTCTGTATTAAACACCTTTTTAAACCCCTCATAGGAGCATGGGGCTGCGACTGTTGCTGCTGTGATGTATCTGCTGTGTAGGCTTTTCACCCTACCATCTAGAAACTTGGCGATTGCTGACAAATGCATTTCCACTTAAGCCCCATATCGTCGTCAAAATCTCCTAGGAATTGTCTAGCTGCCTTATAGGGTGTTGGTGAGAAAAAAACTCTGGTTGGGGCGCAAGTATCTTTCTTAAGCTCAACTGTGAGGCAGTCGATGATTGCTTTTTCAAAGCATCAAGTATATCTGCTAAATTTTAATTACTATTAGCGGAGGTGAAACAAACCAAATCAAAGCATCTGCATAGCCTTGCATTAATTCGTTCTTCGTGGTATCTTCTGCTGCTTTTTTTAACCGGGCTAAAAGTTCTTGATTTTTTTACCTGAAGGTTGGCCATTGCCATGATTAGTTGTTCAGTTGCCATGTTTACGTTTCCCAGATGAAATACTTCCTCATCTTCTGTTGCCGGCTCTTCGCCGTTTGAAGTATTGGACGCGCTCTTCGAAGTCGAAGCAGATGTATTTTTCTCTGCTTACTTCGATGGCCCATTTCTTCTGAACGGTCAGCATTGCGCACCCCTTGTGTGTCATGCCTCTACAGGAAATGCATGTCAAGTAAATTTCTTTGTTGGTGCCAAACATTGTGGTGGCACTATTGTGTTCTAAGGCCCTTGAGTATGCCACCTTGGCCTTCCGCAGCTCCTCATCGGCAATTGGAATAAAAATAAAGGCCACTATGTTGTCCTTATTCTCAAGTTTCATGTAATTCTGAAAATTAGTTCACAGTGAAATAATAGTGGCAATACTCGTAGGAAGGCACTGATGATTGAAGGTCAAATGAACTATGTGCACATTTACAGTAGCAACAACCGGAGCTTCAAGTATTATTATGTCCAAAATTATAAGCAAAGGGTACATGAAATGGTTATTTTGCTAATTGCAGATACCAGAAATAAACTTCGCAGTAATAACATTATTTAAGCAGTAATCTGCAGCGAAATCAAATTCTGGCACCATACAATTGACGCTACAATATACCTTATTGTTATCATATATTTGTACGTTTATGTTATGACATATTTGAATTACATATGTACCATCACATTCAGGGAGTGATAGCCTTTCCTATTGACAAAGGCTCTCTCCTCGACCACAGGCTTATTATCGGCATGTGCGTCCCATTGATTGTCCAGATAACTCTTGGGAAGCCAGCCTTCTCGAAAGAACCCCGGGCAATCTCTGGGTATTTGTCCACTTCCGGCCACCAAACGCCAAAATTATTTAAAATAAGTATTTAGAATCATTTAAAAAATGTCTTTTTGCGGAGACAAAAAAAATTCTTATTCTTATTTATCTTTACCGTTATGATATTCTCCCCCCTTATTGCCAATGAGGAAGCATCCAGTGCTACATGGATATCTTTACTATTAGTCAGCTTTGGTCATTTTAATATAATTTTTAGACAAGAATTTTGTAATGCTTGTAATTTCTGAAGATAAATCTGCGGCGATGAATCATAAAAACGTCTCCATAGTCTATATGGGGAAGAATCATTGTTTTATACAGTAGAGTCTATCCACCAAACCTTCGTCATAAGGTTTTTGTTCCATATTGACGTTATTTCTGTGTATGCAAATGTAATATTAGCATAAATGTATTCCCCTCTTCAAGAGCTGTCGATGGTATACCACTTTTATATGTGTAGCACCAAAAATGGCCACTATAATGTAGATTATTTGTGTTTTTTAGGCATAAATTGCTTTAAAAATCTGACTTCTTCATTTGTGAATGCATATAAAATAAAGAATATGGCTGTAGTGTATTAATTTTGATGCATAATAACATGTGAAAATACATCAAAAATAATTTCCTAAAAAGATATCTTGTTGATGACACCCTATATATTTGTAGACTCATAATTGGTTGTGGGGTAGGAAGATGTAAGCGACCGTGCTACAGCTATTTAAAATATCATTGGACATAATAAAACATGAATCTGACATTTACCTTCTTTGTTAAACAGAAGAATCCTATATTGTCTTGGCAATGCAAAAAAAATCTTTGATATTCATTGGATATCTTTGATATAGCATCAAGTTTGTTGCTTGAAAAATTAGCATGGGCACATTTTAATGTAAGCGACCGTGTCATATATAAATGATCATAGTACTGCCCCATTTATTTCATTAAAGAAGATTTTTAGTGAAAATATGTCCTTCCATTATATGAGTCTATGCAACATGTTTAGATTTCTAAAAGAGCCCAGCTTTTCCTCATATTCAATATTGATTTGTACATGTAAGCGACCGTGTACTGTAAGCGACCGTGGGGACGAATTTAATTGGATTCGTATTTATAATATTTAGCCGTTGTTAAGTCAAATATATATAAGTTCTATCTTTGAATCATGAAGTATGGATCTTGGGCTTTCAGGAAAAGTTTATTCCAACAGAATCGGTCCAGTGGTTCTCTATGTATGGTTGGTTTGAAAACGTCACTATTATTTCTCTATTTCTCAGTTAATTCTGTGATATAATTCTTTTAAAAAGTTTTGCAATTGATGCTACATTGGTTCCTGACAGATTTAAATACATTGGTTCCCGACAGATTTAAATAGATTGCACAATCAGCCTACAGTTTAGCATTGTTTCATGCAGTAGAAATTGGAGATACTATGAAAAAACTGTATTGAACATTAATCGCTCCATTGACATGTATGTAATTCATGTACACACATGTATACATGCATTATACATGTATGTATAGCCATGTATAGTAATTGAGTAGGTATTCATGTACATATATATAATTATATATGCATGTTCATGCATGTACGTACAAGGTATGTGCCCACATGTATGTAGAGAGTATGTACGCATGTATATAATATATATTATATATACATACACATGTACATGTATACATGTATGTATACACATATATGTACAAGTACATTCATGTATATAAACAATGCATACATTTATGTATGCATATGTATGTGAAACACAACATGGTATATATATGCATGTATAGTTGTATGCATTATACAAGTATAATAATTTAGTATACATACATGGTCATATATGTATGTACACATACACATGTATATATATATATGTACATAAACATACATGTATGGTTATTGATACAAGCAAGTATGGTTATTCATACAAACATGTGTTTATGTACTTTACATACATGTATAGCACTTACATGCATAGTTTGCACATACACAAGGTATACATGTACACCTACACATGTATACAGATGGACATACAGATACACTTTATACATACACATGCTTATACATACACATGTTTATAGACCTACATATATGTGTACATACATGTATATTTACATACATGTATAAAATACATGTATATATGCAAACATGGATTGTATGATGATTAATAATTAAATGCATGTTTGACTCATGCTGAAAAGGAGATTCTAGCCCATCTCGGTCCCTGAATATCATTTCTTACTCAATTCCACAATATTCCATATAAACGTTTATATATTAAACATTAACAAAATAAAAAAAGAAATTGTTGTAAATAAAGGTTGAGACGTCATGAATATATTGAATTAAAATTGGGTAACTTTGTTCGATTGATTGCATTCCATTCCATTGAAGTCAATATGCTAAAACCAGTGATTAATGGGCCAGTAATGGTTGAAATGTAAGCGACCGTGCTACACACTTTATACATCCCTAACATAAAAATATTTCGAATATCATTAACTCTTTATTTGATTTGCATCAAACATTATTTATCCTGTTTAATGAAGCACACAAAATAATAATATGCAAAGCATATTATTAAAGATCTTATTTAGAAATGAACATGTCATTATACTTCAAAAATGAACCAAAATACCTTTAGATGCAAATGCCTCTTACTCAGAGAAAATATCGCTTTTATTTAAAAAAAAAAGGTGCATTATGAAGACTAGTGTGTATCCTAATATTTTTATTTAAATAAGTATAAAAAGCGTGTAAATTATTTACTATAATCATGAATCAAGAATTAATAATGTGTGCCCACGGTCGCTTACATAGTAACAGAGCTACCCAGATTCAAAACCTCACAAACTTACTGATTTTCAAGATTAATTCCCCATATTTCGCATACATGTCGCCAGAGCCATTGGTTATAATGTATCAAAATTACAAGAGCATGTAAGTACTTCTAAATTTTGCTTTTTTTGAGGCCTTATGACGAAAGATTGGTGGATAGACTCAGTAGAAGCAGTGTTTTCTTATCGCACATATTATACAGTGTAGATAAGGCTTTTACCTTGACTCTGACCATTTGTGACTTCTTTTCTAGGAATTTCTTGAAGTTGAGATTACTATCCAGTTCAATGCCCAGATATTTGTAATAGCTCACCTTCTTGAGTTCCGACTTTTCTATAAAGTACCTACAATTTTCCTCCTCCTCTCGCTCTCCCTCTCGCTCTCCCTCTCCCTCTCCCTCTCCCTCTCCCTCTCGCTCTCAGGATGCCCGTGGTGACCCGCGTCATCCCGAGTGGTGGTGCTTGGGAGAGCCCACCACTGCTACCAACCCCAACCCAATACATCTATATGCCTGAGGTTCTTATATAGTCACCTATGCTGATCCAATCAAAGAAATGGTGTCTCTACTTTTCTCGGATATATGATATTTAAACTTAAAATATTACATGTATTCAAATATAACATACATAAATACCTATTGTGTAACATGAAAATAGCATAAATGTGGCATAACTACTGGTAAATCGGACATTTTTGGCTGAATCGAAATCATAATTCTGTATAAAGTAGTCGTTAGCCATCAACGCCCTCTATAGGGAACGGCTGGTGACGGCAATGCGTGGGTACTACGTCATGGAATCCACGATGCTCGGAGGCTCGGAGCACGCAGCAGGGCCTTCCTTATCCCTGTATCTAGCCGAAACTATTTGACGATTTAATTTTTAATCAATGCTACCGGGTCTGAATTATTGGAACATACATGAAACAAAGGAGATATAATAATGAATCCACGAGGCTCTGAGGCTCTGAGCAGGATCGGAGGCTCGAGGATCGGAGCAGGATCGGAGGCTCGAGGCTCGGAGCATGCAGCAAAGTCTTCCTGGTCTAGCTGAAACTATTTGAGGATTTAATTTTTAATCAATGCGGGTCTGAATTATTGGAACATACATGAAACAAAGGAGATATAATAATGCGGTCATGAACAATGGATACATACGATAGGACTATAAAGCCGTTCTCGTTACCGGGGTGGACGATAATGGAAGGAATGGTGAATGGTGATTGTAACCGGTAAGACGGTGAGTAAATTTGGGCGTTGGGTTTTAAGTATGGTTGTAACATAACAGAATTTGTATAAAATGTTGGTCGTTTGTCAGTTTGAAGAGTACTACATGATTCATATAGTTCATCATTTGAGAACTATGCTTTATACTGAAGTGTATGGCGATGCTTGTACGGCGATGCTTGTGCTGCCATCTGTCGATATTCACTAACATTAACTCTTATGGCCTGTGGTAAAAATTTACTCGTAGTTGTTTTTATCGGTCTATAGTTTGTTTATATGTATTCAAAGATTGAAATGTTGGCTCTTCAGTCCGTGCTTTTATGTTGCTTTTATGTTGGTTGTATTAGTTACTAATCTACTAGTATCACAGTTCCCATGTTAAATCAAAATTTGCCTTTAGTAATCATATGACAAGGAATCTAATACTATCGATTGGTTCATTTCTAGGGCTGTACATATCGGCGGATTGGACATATAGGGCCCGGCGATTGCAGTTATGGGGCCGATTGGACTTATGGGCCCATTTATGGTGTTATATACCCCTACCGTTACAGAGGTCTTCGAGTTAGAGGCCCGGGCTTCAAAACTTGGTAACATATTTTTTAATACAGTCTGTACTACTTTCTTTACTGTTTTAGGACAACCAATTTAGGGTATGGCGTATAATCTGATCTGTTTTTCAAATATACAATAGAGCCAGTACAACTATAATATTAACGTACAGTCTTTACATTAGTTAATGGAGTCAATAGAATGTGATCTAGTATTCAAGTATATAATTGATCCAGTATAATTATATTAAAGTACAGGATTTGGGGTCAGTAGAATCTGATCTAGTATTCAAATATATTAATGGATCCAGTATAATTATATTAAAGTGCAGGATTTGGGTCGATTGAATTTCTAGTACATACATACATATATACATACATACATAAACGATCATTATTAAAAGAATTTTGATAAGTTTGTATCTTTCTATATTCAATTATAGTCAGACGACCATTAGGACACAGATGTATAGACAGACGACCATTACCACGCGGATGTACTTAGGAGACGGATCGATGGTGTACCTGACTGTCTTGAGCAGGAAATAATGGATCAACCATACTTCAGCGGACAAAGACACAGTACTTGCCTAATCTAGGAACAATACCGGCTACTTTAACACCAAAGAAGAACGATAAGAAATACTTTCTTCTAATATTTGGCATGAACATTTATAATCAATTTGGTACCAACGTAGTTAAAGCAAAATGATGAGACCAAGGAAGAAAATGAGTAGATATGTTTATATCTTTGTTACAAAATACTAAATCAATTTTAGTCCTCTGTCTAGTTGTGGCTGTCGTTGGAATGTGTTTTAACTTTATCAAATCACATATTTTTCGTACTATATTTGTGTCTGTCTTATTTGTATCTATATTAAAATCACCGATTAATAAATATGGCGTTTCAAGACGATGGTTATATGATGATATAGTTTCAATAGCAGTAGTTAATTTGGCGAACTCTGTACCAGGTTTTCTATATAACAGAGATATGGTATATGGTTTACTATTGCGTGATAGAAATAAAGTTAGAACTTCAACTTTGTTTTGTCTGTAGGTTTGTACTTTCAGTATTTCTATAGTTTCATGAATATAAGCACATAAGTCCATGGAATGGTCGATCTTCAGAGATTGAAACATCATTCCATCTAATTATTTCATAATTATTTATGAGAAAATCCGCATCTGAATCTGATTCACGAAGTCTAGTTTCACAACATAATATAACATCTGATAATATTGAATGTTTACTTTTTCGTACACATTCTATGTGACGATACAATGATTGACTATTCTCATAGTACACTTTAATTCCATTATCGCTCTCAGACACAGGATTAAAATTTAATTTACATAACCGGTGACGTTTTGCTTCCTTGTTATCGTTATATACTTTATCATCTATTATTATATGGTCGGGATTAAAATCTACTATGAATAGACCCCTTAATGAAGTTACTCTACTAAGAGCCACATACATCATATGCTTTAGAAAATTACTACGTCGACCAACGACATGGATAATAGCTTCCGTCATAGTACTACCTTGAGACTTATGAATGGTTTTTGCTGATGACTGTTTTAATGGAAACTGAGTTCGACTTATTTCAATATAATTTTTCCCAACATTAAATTTACGTGTTTGTGGAAATATAGGAACCCAGTTTGGGTTAACCTCATTAGTATAATATTGACGATAAACTTTACGTTCATCTTTTCCAATTTGTGGATCGGAAAACAAAAACCATAATATACAAGGTTTAGTAAAACCAGGCAGATAATGAATTTTTTTTAATATTCCAGTCGTCCCATTTGCTAAACCATGTTTGACATTAATATTCAAAATTATATCATAAGGTAAATCAACACAAACATTGATTATTTTTTGTAAACAACCAGTTCGTTTGGGATCTTTAGAAATATTTTCAAGTAGTGCTTGCATTTTGTCCTTCTGAACGCTACCAATAACCATATCCTTAGCTACGATCCTACATTTTTCATTTGTACTATTTGTGTATATTGCATCATTATAGGAATCAACTTGTACATTCCTGCAGCATAAAATTTGTGGTAAATTAGGCTTTGTTAAATCTAACGTATATGATCGTTGTCTCAATAAATTTATATCATCATTATTAGGGATACCTGTCCTAACTCGATTCAACATTTCTGCAAAAGTTTTATCCTCACTTTGTCTCATTATTTCTGTTAATTCATACATTAACAAATTTTCTTTCCACAAATTTGTTCCTAGCGATGCAATTATACCTTTTTTATTCTCAAATATCCAATTATCAAAAATAGGAGCGAGCTGGAAAAAGTCCCTCATCGTTATAACATTGAGACCGCCAAAAAATTCAGTTTTATCTAGTATTTGTTGAAGTCGTTGATCCATAAAAGCAAACATAGTACTACCTATCAATGAGATTTCATCAAGTAGAATAAGTTTTCCATTTTTCCATTTATTTCTCAGCTTATTTAACGTATCATTTGACGGACTACAATATGTCCCAAGAGACTTAGATGGTTGAATACCAAGAGCCGAATGTACAGTCTCTCCATGAATAAGAAACGCAGCCTTTCCCGTATAAGCCATGCATTTTAATAGTTTCCACAGTTGGATCAGAATTTACACCTAAATTGAGAATACGTGACAATGATTGATATATAGCTTGTAAAATAACAGATTTTCCTACGCCTGCGCCACCAGTAATACATAATTTTAAAGGTCTTGTACGTTCTAATATATGTTTCATAGCATGTTCATAAATATATCTTTGTTTCAAGTTCATTCGATTAACATTATCCAATAATTCCTGTTGTGGCCACAAATTTTCTACTGTTTCATATATAGTGGTACTATTTATACCGTGTATCGCGTCGACATTATCTGGCGTACTATCTGTATCTATAGATGGATTGGAACTTACAGTTGGAACAAAAAAAATCAGGATTACTTATTCCGTCACTGTCTTCCATAGCATCACATTCATCATTATGCTGAGTACTGGGTGCTACTATAGGATCAATGTCACGATTAGATAATAGGTTATCTAGTGTTTCCAGAGTCAACATAGAATGATGATTATATTCTCTTATTTTTTCTTGTAGTAAATTATATTTCAATTCAGGCAAATGTTTTAGAAAATCGACATGAGATTCAAAATCCTTCAGAAATTCCATTTCGTTTCTCCAAGGATAAAATAAGGTTAAATTTATACGTGCAATTTCCTCTTCCTGATTCTGTGACGAAGGTATATAGCTTAATACCATTTGTTTTCTTCTTAATGAATACGTATACTGTTTATTAGAACTGACAATCTCTTCATCGATATTTTGTTCATTATCACATTCATTGTCAATCAATTTAGTGGAATCTTCTTTTTTTTTAGTTCCTTTCTTTGCTGATGTACAACGTAATTTCGTTAAGAAATCGGCTAGACACCAATTCTCAAATTTTACCGGTCTGTTTTCATATTTCTCATATTTCTCATATTTCGAGAGGAAACATACATCAGTTGAGTCAGGATCCATATTTGCTAACATTTCATTCCATTTTAAAACTGTTAATATATCTTCTCTCTTGCATGTAGGAACATAAACCACGTCTCGACTAAGAAAACACATAGGAAATCCCAAAATCATATAGATACATTCCTGTATACTAACTTCTGATGAGTTCAGAAAAACCTTACCGATTTCCTGTACTTGCTTTTTTAGTTCTTCAGAGTTTTCTTTATATTCCTGAACTAACTGAGACAGTGCCAAACTAAGTCCTCGATCAGATTTTTGAATATAACTAACAATATAAGTAATTACAGAATATGCATTTAAACAGAATTGAATATCATGGTTACCACGCCATATATGAATCAAATTTCGCATATATCCATTTACTCTACATTCATTAGGTTCCCGTTTAAGAAATACTTTATTTTCCAGTATACTACTTCTTACGGCTCGCATATATTGATCGTCATTTATATGTAAAGCTTCCAACATACTATCAAATGTATAATCAGCTAGATTCTCTGTTGTATCTAGAAACTCTTGTACATTTTTATAATTATTTTTATCATCATCAGTAAGCTGTACAATGGGTTCTAAAATGACCGTTTTTTAGCATCGGTGGTAATGGAAAGCCAAAGCGACAAATATCTTTCCCTTTTTTCCGGCAGGAACGAGAATGTTTATGTGTTTGATACTTAATCAATTCCTTTATTTCCTCACTTTGATCCAAAGAACAAGACACATATTTATCAATGAAATTTATAACGTCCTCATTATTTCCACTCTCATCATAAGTCGGCCTATCTTTAGTAAATACTAAAAGATGTGAATGTGGTGAACCGCGGTGCTGGAACTCTATTTTAAAAAAGTGATCGATAATATGACCGATTGGATGAGAATCATGATATAAAAAGTCTTGTATAAAAACCTTCATCCGATTGTCAAAATATCGAGCCGTTGTTACAGGATCTTTATTAAGTAATGTACATTTTTCAGAGAATGACATATTTTCAATTTCCGCATCGTCTAAATCAACATTATTAACTACTTTAGCCAAGCACCTAAGTAATTCAATCCATTTAAATTCAGCAGAAGATAATGATACAAACCACGTCGGTAAACCATATTGACGAATTGTAGCATACAGTTCCCGTTTTCGGGCATTAAAATACATGGGACTGTTCCTCAAATGATTATATAAGTAAAATCCATTATTTAAATCAGCAATATTTTCTAATGAATCGGTATCACGTACATCTCTACATTTATATTTTTTATTACTTTTTAGTAATTTCATACCAAAATTTCGTTTCCTGTTTATATAATTATATTGATACTTCTTATACATTAGAAATATTTTATCTGAATGTTGTGCCATTCTACGATCACGGTGCCTTAATTCCCATTTCATACGCTCACAAAATTGGACATTATCAGGATATATTTCCAATAATAGTTGCCCACCATACAATGTAGGAAAAGCTAAAGACTCAACATCTGCATCAAAATAAATATTTTTTGGAAAATTATTGACCTCATTAGTACATGTATCGTCGTCAATTTCAATAACGGGAACGGAATCAGTGTCAGGATTATCTTCTACTGATTCGGAACACTCAGACAGTAAATTAATTGTCGTTTGCAGCCATGTATTACCAATAGTAACAGGATTATCTAAATAAATATTAGAATTTGCTATTAACCATCGTAAGGCTGTCATAACACGATCTGGCCTAACATTCATTTGTCTATAAACAGATTTATACGCAATGCCATACACAGACATTGTACCTGTGGCGCAGGCACATGTCAAACGTAGCTGGCAGCGCACATGGAATGGTGTTAACAGTAACAAGCTGCGAGCAATCACACCATCAATCACACCAAAATTCAAAGAGGATAACCTGACAAGACCCGAACAGGTGATACTGACCCGTCTTCGTACCGGTCACACCAAACTGACTCACAGGCACCTTCTAAAAGGTGAAGTGGCTCCTGTATGTCGGACATGCAACACTCAACTGAGTGTAGAGCATCTCTTAATACATTGTCAGGCAACCAAGAGAAACAGAATAAAATTCCTGCAAAATCGCAGGACACTGCAGAGTATTTTCCGGGAATCTGGGAACAAAAATATTCTTGATTTCCTACGGGAAACCAAATTGTACGACAAAATTTAGGTAACCTAAATGAAGCCTGACTTCGTCAGGCCAAACCCTGTTTCATGAAATAGGGAATTTCACTGAATAAAATAATAAAACCACAGTATATCTGCTAACTTTTAATTACTATTAGCGGAGGTGAAACTAACCAAACCAAACCAAACCAAATACGCCAAACGCCTTTTCACTCTTACACTAACAGTCCCTTCAGAATTGATATATCGTGGCAAAGATGAAATAGCATATTCAATGTCAGTGGGAACATTAATGATATTTCCCATTAATATTAATTGAGAACCCATTGGTCGAACTAGAATATTTAAAAATAAAATACGTGGAGTAATAAGCATTTCTTCATGTGTATTAATTTGTCATTCCAATGGTATAGTAGGCATAACCATACCATTTAACCAACTTAACTTAGGAATCTCTCCTTTGTTAATATAATTATTGCATGTGTGACATACATATACTTCTGAATTATTATAATTCACACCACGTACATACTTCTGATAGATAGGTAAACGGTACTGAGAGACACTTAATACAGATCTTTCAAAAAATATTTGTTCACAAGAACAACAAATATAATCACATGTACCATTTAATTTGGAAATAAGTTTCGCACTGATACAAGAAGAATCATATTCTGACGAATCTATCAAATCACAAGATTCATTTCTTTCTACATTATCAGTATCCACAATCAAAGGCATCTCAGTATCATCATTCACCAATGGTCCTACATCTCTAAGAACAGTTTCTATCACTGGAAAAAAAATCCTGGATTTACTTTTTAAATCCGAATCCAATCCTAACTAAATCTACATACTTAGGAAATATGTGTGCATCCACACACTGCCAGCGCATCCTTAGTAAATCCTGCATGTGTGTATTTAGGAATGAATCCTCTTCCCTTTGTTATTTGATACCCCACCCGACTTGGGTTATAGATCATGCATTGTCTTAATCCTTTAATAGCATTGTCCCATATCGCATGACATGTAGGGAAAGTTATGACAGTTAACTTGGTGTTCTCTTGGAGTAAAAGGAAGCGCAATAAGCAATTCTGTCAATAGTGAACTTACTGTCCATATTGCTAGCAGACTCTTGTTACCACATGTAAAATAATAATAGTCATATTGTAAGAATTAACAATTGTGGTGTTGCCTTATCCTTGTTGGGGGAATCATTTCACTGATTTATTTTATACCTCAAATTTCAAACTTCTATTAGTTCTAAATATCAAACTTCTAAACAACGGGGATAGCTCTAGGATATCAGAGATAAGATATATTTCCGCTCTGAAATACAGGGATGACAAGACATGTTCAACATAAAAACAGTGTTAGAAATTAACACGTCTGCATCTCCTCTCTCTCTAATACACACTAATCACTGGGGAAAAACGCATTTACACTTTGAAAGCTTAAGTATAGACCATTATAGCACTGTGTAAGTACCCTTGAATGTCTCCATTGATTCGTATATCTGCATGTATGCACAGTACAGTGGTGTATATCTATGTGCCCACATACACAGTGCAGTGCTGTATCTGAGCTAATTAAGCCAATTAATTACTGCATAAACACCAAGTGACTGAGGCAAACTTAGTAGCAAACGTTTCTGTCCCTCTGCGCTCTCCCTCCGTCTCCTCTCTCTCTATCCAGCTCATTCACTCTCTATTCTCTGTTGCTCTCTCTCACACACATACATACCTAGCCTCCTATCTCCTCATACACACAAAAGAACAGGATTCCCTATAATTATATGGGAGTATCTACTGCTTGACGCACATGGGTTAGCGCAGAGCTGAAGAAGTGATTAGAATGTCACCTTAATGCATTATTTAATTTTCCATGATATCTTTTCATAAAAGGTGAAAAGTTAAAAGGTGAACGGCCCCATACAAATTAGCTTAACGATTAGCCTAGACAATACAGGTGCACAGCACACAAAGTTATTTTGTTTTTCCAAAGTTGGTGGCAAACAATTTACATGTTATAATTGTGTGCGCCCATTAATAACCCCCAAAATATTAGGTGATGCTAGAAACATATTCGATTGCAATGGTTGTTCAGTGAGCCAGGACTTTGACTTAGAAGTTACGGTAGGTACAGTAGTAGCTAAGCCAATTATTGCATACACACAGAGGTGGGCTTAGGTGGTCGTTTGCATTACCACCACTACTACTGCAGTCTTCAGTCTTATTCCAGGCTCTGTACCCGGGCTCTGTACCTAGCTTTCCAGCCTAGTCATGGTTCCCTCAACACCCATGGCAATAGAATGGGTTTCTAGCATTGGGGATTGTTTATCACAAAATGAATCTGGGAAATGGGGAGTTTGTAGATGAGGTGTGTGAATATATATCATGCATACATATGAATGCAGTATCATAAGGGTATTCATTGGGAAAAAAACGCATTTACACCATGAGTATCTGCACTAGCGAGTATCCCCGTGTATCTGCAGTATTGAGTATACCCGTGTATCTGCAGTGGGAGTATCCCTGTGTATCTGCAGTCTCCCACTGCAGATACACGTGTTCAGTGAGCCGTGACTAAAACTAAAAGTATATGGTACAGACGCTGGTGTAAGTCAGCAAACCCCAGTGAAGTAATTGGGTCAGAACTAATCCTATACTGAATAAACACAAACTGCCCGTGCTGGATTTGGGTGTATGAAGTTGGTTTGTCCTTCTAGAGGAATTGATTGCCCTCGTTCTATACTATACCCATACATGTCCAGCATTAGATCATTCTAGCTGTACATGCATACCACCTATTCAAGTGACTGGTTTGGCTATTCAAGCGTACATAGTTGCAAGGTATAGGGTTAATAGTTTGACTATAGTCTACCCATATAATGGTAGGGAAGTCATTCAAAACACAATGACTAATTCTTGATGGTCAAACACAATAAAGTAGTTAAATATTCTCCATGGGACAACCTCAATTATGCAATAATCAATATTTTGTATTCAAGACACAACATTACATCTTATTTCGAAGCTATTCTCAGCTATTTCTGTGAGTTTGATTTAATTACCTTATATTACATCACATATTACATTATACATCAAATCCAAAATAATTACCTTTAATAATTATTATATAATGATATATATGTGTGAAGGAACTATATGGTCATCATATGAGTAATTCTCCCAAATGGGAAGCATTTGATTTCAGGAGGCCACTTTGTTAGAAAAGATAAAAATTTGTTGCGATCTTTGGTGTACATATAGCAGGGAATATCAGCATGATGCAGGTGAAGTTTGGGAAGGCCCTCTCTCTCCTCTCTCTCTCTAGCATCCCTCCCATCTCTCCCTTTGTTTACGCCTCTCTCCCCACCCCACTCCTCTCTCCCTCCTCTCCATCATGGAGGACAACCACACAAACGTTGTACCACATAATTAATCTCTCACTGTAGTAAAGTAATTAAATACACAATAACACGCCTATAGGATAACCTCAGATATGCATTGATATATACATGTATATGCAACACACCATTATTTTTTTTTTCGAGTTGTGAATCATTTTCCTGTGACACATCAAATATTGTGGATAGCATTTACTTTTATTGAATGGGTTGAATCTACTACTGATTCGAAGAAAGGGTAGATTAAATATTGCTCCCCTAGCCCCTGCATATTGGAAAAGGGCAGCAAGCAGGCTAAAGGAAGGGGATCAGTTTCTAGTAATACAAACCACCACATAAGCCCATACACCTCCACCACTCTGTGTTTATTCAGTAATTGGCTATAAGCTACTATCTTAGCCCAGGCTCTGTACCTTGCAACCTAAGTATGTACATATATATGCATTGTATAAACCAAGCCACACAGCAGTATTGTTGCATTAGCTCAGAAGTATGCAATTGGCTTCTAATGCAGGATGCAAATATGAAAATCAAATTAAAAAGTAAAAGTATATAAATCATATATATGGGGAAATGTACATTTGCAGGTGAATTCATCAAATGACTTGTGACAAATGGTATAACATGATTGTGTATTCCCCATGATATAAATCTATCCCTGTATAGTTAATTACACTTTCGTGGCTATTTTCTGAATCGTTAGCCACTTATTCCAACCATTGAACAATTACCAATAAGATAAGCTTATAAATATTGCTTCGATAGCTCTACCCATACCATTGCTGCACAATGCACAAACATATATGTTAAGTCGAACCTTACACTAGAATTTAGCTGTCAAGTCATATTTACCATTTTTTATAATTATGTGGCTAATAAAACATTTAACAAAAATATATTTACCCAATAGTCTCAGAAAGATACTAGTATTTAGTAGTGGTTGTGTATTGCATGTTAACGCCATAACAAGGCGAGCAAGCTGGACCAAAGTAATCCAATTAGTGGGTAATGGGTGATACTGATTGTTGACTAAACAATGCCCGTCCTGTTCAGATTTACACTGGATTTCCAAGTTCAAGGATTTATGAGGATAAACTGCCAGTGTGTGGATGCACACATATTTCCTAAGTATGTAGATTGAGTGAGGATTGGGCTAGGATTTAGAACATAAATCCAGGATTTTTTTTCCAGTGTATATCAGATGTACATATATCACGCTGTAGATCTACATCAACATTAGATATTGAATTTTCTGTACCTTCAATTAATTCAGTACCAGTCACATTTAAAACAGACTCAACTATTCGATTTTTCTTTTTTTGATTACGTTTATCCCTCTTCTTGGATCGTTCCTTCTTTGTTTGTTTAATAATAGATCGGGTGACATCCTCTGACGCCAGTCCTGCTATAACTAAACGTTTATTTTTTTCACGAAGATTTTTTCGATTCAAATTCTTTTTTCTTTTCTGAGCCACAATACTCTCACCATCTGCGACACTAGATTTATCACCTTTTGTACGCTGACTCTTCTTAGTCTGAACCTTATCCACAAAAACTTCTTTTCTTTTCTTAGTTTTTGTTTCTTTCCTAAGACATAGGCCTTTATTCCGTTTCTGAACCGCTTTTTTTCGCATTAAATCGCTTCCCATAGGGATAGAATCTTGTGTCTTTGTTTCTTGAGAACATTCATATGACTCTTGATCAATATTATCAGAATCACAATTTTCATAAATGGTAGATCTACGTTTTCTAGATTTACCTTTACAAATATTATTATTCCCATCTGTAACAGGTGTATCTGTTTCTCTGGGTTTTTTTTGAAAACTTACAGTTTTCCATGAACTACTACATGACATACCGGTAACTGGTATACAGGAAGAGGACTCTTTAATATTCGGTTGTCTTCTCAGTACTACATTCACATCAGTCATAACTTTAACAGGAATATTTCCATGTTTTCCAATACTACTAATATCGATTACAACTTCCTCAGCTAGACGACTAAAATTGTTCCCATTACAGGTGGCGGATAGTGGAACGGTCTTCAGATATGGAGACCAGCTGCAATAGCAGTGGCGGACCAAATGGCAGTGTGTGCCTGTATGCATGAGCGGATGAGGAACGACTCCGTGTCCCTTCTAATGGAGGGATGCTGTCTTCCCAACGGTCAAGACCGGAAGAAGGTCACTCATTGAGAGGAAAGGTTGTCGCGGCTCCCTTCTCCCCAACACGGCTCTTTGGCTCCTACTTCATCTAGACAGGAGGTCCAGGTTGGCCCACCTTGGATCAATCGGCTAGTCATGCCTTGCCCTAGGACTTACTAGTTATGTCCTAGAAGGCGGTGGCTTGGGCTAATCAAGGGATGGCCCAAATTCTTTTGGGGCACCATCTTGCGAGTATACCACTCATGTATCTCTGTTACTCAACTGCCTGACATTTGCAGCTCTGGGTTTCCCCTTGTAGGGCTCCTTGGTGGGTGGAGAGCATGAGTGATGAAAGCAAAATCATATAATATGGATAAAAATAAATTATACAACAAAGAGAATTGGCCAAGATTCTTAGTGGTCAAGGCCAAGGAACAAGACCTGAATGGGGTATCCCCATTTATTGTTAATGATGCTGTCACTGCAGCAGCTGGAGAGACAGCAGTAACCAAACTGAGAAATGGTACTCTCCTCATAGAAGTAAGGAGGAGAGAACAGGCTTTAGGCCTTCTCAAAATGAAAATGATGGGCACCGTGGGGGTGGAGGTCTCCCCCCATAGAAGTATGAACTTCTCAAAAGGTGTCATCCGCTGCAGTGACCTCAAAGGCACAAAAGTAGAAGAAATAAAAGAAGGACTTAAGACGGAAGGCGTCACTGATGTCTTCCAAATTAAGTTCAAAAAAGACAAGACTCTGGTGGAGACATCAACATATATCTTGTCATTTGACAGACCCACCCCACCCGAAACCCTGCGGTGTGGCTATATCAGAGTCAGGGTTGAGAAGTACATTCCTTCTCCCCTAAGGTGCTACAACTGCCATAGATTTGGTCATACTGGCAAAGTCTGCCGAAGCAAGGCCATCTGTGGTAAGTGTAGTAAGGTTAAGGGGCAAGACCACAAATGCCAAGGAAAACCCTCCTGCTCCAACTGCAAGGGCCAACATCCTGCCTTTTCGCGGAAGTGCCCTATGTATGTTGCTGAGCAGGAAATACAGAAAATACGTGTCAGGGAAAGGATCCCTATCACTAAGGCACGAAAAATGTACCAAGAAGCCTCAGCAAAGAGGACCTATGCCGACGCTTTGAAACAGAAGCAGTCCGTGCAGGTACAGACATGCAAGGCAGAGGATGTGGGCAAGGGCATTAAAGTTATCTATGCCCGCACCTCTGAAAACAGAAAATCAGACAAAAAAAGGGAAAGGAAAGGAGAGTAAACGGACCCCAGTGGCCAAGAACCCCACCAAGTCCACATCTGAGATTGCCAAGGCTAACCACAAGAATGTAAAGGAGACTAAGCGGGCTGCAGAGAACAAACGCCCCGCGCAGCCTAATTCTGAGGTGGCCAAGGCTCCCCACCAGGACCAACAAAATAGAGGACAAAAGGTTGAGAACAGGAGTAAGGATGGAGGCAATGACAAGGAACCTCCTTGTCCTGCATCTCCCATACCTCCACCTCCACCTCCACCAGATCCCTCTACAGCAAAAACTCCAGCAACCCCCTCCACCTCTGGTGCGAAGGCTACTACCCAGAGCCCAAGTGTGAGAGAGTTAGCGGGAGAGTATGAAAAAAGGAGGCTGAACAGGGATTTTGAAAAAAGAAACCTTATTACAAGCCCAAGGCTGACAAGATCTGGCCAACCCTTGGATGGTCAGACCACAACAATAGGGCAACAGCAGATGGAAGAACCTGTAAAAACATCCAACAGGTTTGAATCCCTCACTAACCATGATGGATCATAAACATACCATCCTGCAATGGAATTGCAGAGGTTTTAGAGCCAACCTGGAGTCATTGCAACTTCTTTGCAAAGACTTCAACCCAGTGGCACTAGCCCTGCAAGAAATAAAGACAATAAAGCCACAACATATAAAACTAAGAGGCTATGAAGTATACCTGAAACTCCCTGATGGTGATACACCAAAGGGAGGAGTAAGTCTATTCATAGCCTGTGAACATCCACAACAGGAAATACATTTAGACACCCAACTGCAGGCTGTTGCTGCTCGTATAACCTTAAATACACCTGTCACACTCTGTTGTCTGTACCTACCACCAGACAAGAGTGTCTCTCAGACAGAACTAACAGGAATAATTAACCAACTCCCATCCCCATTCATATTGATGGGTGACTTTAACGCTCACAATACTGTCTGGGGGGACTCAAGGATAGATGGAAAGGGGAGAATGATTGAGAGAATCATTGACCGCAAGTCATTGTGCCTCTTCAACAGGAAGGAAGCAACCTACCATCATCCTGCTTCTGGAACATTCTCCTCCATTGACCTCTCTTTGAGTGACGCTTCAGTATTTGCTGATTTTGACTGGAAAGTACATCATGACCTTTGTGGTAGTGACCACTTTCCAATCATTATCCAGACTGAACGGAAAAACAAAGACACCGAGCGTCCACCTAGGTGGAACATAGCAAAGGCTGACTGGGAGGAGTACCAAAAGAAATGCAAACAATCATTTCGTTCATGGCCACTGATAAAGGAAAGGGAAGAACATCCTGCCGAGTACTTTGCCAATAACCTTAGGGAAATCAGTGCCATGTGCATTGGGAAAACCTCCATCACACAAAAGAGACAAAAATGCCCCTGGTTCAATGAGCGATGCCAGGAGGCCAGGAGGGAAAGAAGAAAGGCCCTCTGTAAATTCAGGAAGACCATCACACCTGAAAATATGCACAGTTACCTCAACACTAGAGCCATCACAAAGCAGACTTTCAAGCAGGAGAGGAGAGAATCATTCCACACCTATGTGGGTTCACTCTCCAAATCCACTCCTATGCGAAAAGTATTCCAACAGATTCGGAAGCTTAACGGGGACCCTCCACCTACAGTACGTCATCTTCAGGATGGACCTGTAAAGGTGGAGACCCCTAAGGAAATTGCAGACACCATGGCTGAGCAATTCAGGAAGGTGTCATCTAGTGACAACTGCTCAGACCAGTTCCTGAGTCATAAAACAAAATGTGAGAGACAGAAGCTCAACTTTGAATCCCGTAATGAGGAAAGCTACAACAAGCCTTTCACCAAGGATGAGTTGCAGCATGCGCTCTCACAGGCAAAAGACTCCTGCCCTGGACCAGATGACATCCATTACCAGATGTTGAAACACTTACCAGAGGAACCCATGCACCTTCTTCTGGAGGTGTACAACGACATCTGGGTCACCGGAAATTATCCACCATCGTTGTCAGATGCAATAGTTCCTAAACCAGGAAAAAAACCAACGTTGGCCTCTAGCTACCGTCCAATAGCCATGACCAGTTGTATGGCCAAAACAATGGAAAGATTGGTGAACAACAGGCTAGTCTACTTTCTTGAATCGAAAGGGCACCTTTCAGTTCACCAATCCGGATTTCGTCGAGGACGCAGCACAACAGATCACCTAGTGAGCCTGGAGAGCTGGATCCGAGATGGGTTTGCTAACAAAGAACATGTGGTCAGTGTCTTCTTTGACCTGGAGAAGGCATATGATATCACCTGGAGGTATGGGATCATGAGAGACATTCACAAGCTGGGTTTGAGAGGAAGACTGACTGGATTTATTGGAAACTTCCTGATGGATAGATCTTTCCAAGTCCGCCTAGGGTCAGTCCTCTCCGAAAGTGAAGAGCAGGAAATGGGTGTACCCCAAGGCTGTATCCTCTCAGTGACCCTCTTCAGTGTTAAGATCAACAGCATCACTAAACAACTTCAACCTAGTGTTGAATGCTGCTTGTATGTGGATGATTTTGTCATCTGCTACAAGGGCACCCACATGCGAACAATTGAACGCATACTACAGCAGACTCTGACAAGACTAGCTGAGTGGAGCACCAACAATGGCTTCAAATTCTCAGCAGAGAAAACTTGTGTTGTGCATTTCTGCCGAAGGCGAGGGTGCAAAGAGGAGCCAACACTATATCTCCAAGGAAAAAATCTGGTAGTCCAGGAGGAGGTAAAATTCCTTGGCGTGGTATTTGACAGGATTCTTTCCTTCAAACCACACATTGAATACCTCCGGAGGAAATGCCAGAAGGCAATGAACCTGCTGAAGGTCCTCAGTCACCCCAACTGGGGTTGTAACAAAGAGACCTTGCTGACATTGTACAAAATGTATATCCAATCAAGGTTAGACTATGGATCTATGGTGTATGCCTCTGCTCCAAGGTCTTACCTGGACAGACTTAAGCCCATTCAGAACCAGGGACTGAGACTTTGTCTTGGAGCCTTACGTACAACTCCTGCACCAAGCCTTCATATTGAAGTTGGTATACCACCTCTGGAGTTTCGCCGGGAAAAGCTCACACTGCAATACACTATACGTGTCAGAGCTAACCCCAAAAATCCAGCCCACAAACTCATATTTGACAAGAACACTGTGTATCGGGAGAAGCCAAATGCCATCAAGCCAATGGCAGTGACAGCTAGGTCTTTATTCCGAGAAGCTGGTGTACCAATGAAAAGAGTAATGACTGAAAAACCACCAGAGACTCCACCATGGGAACAAAAATTACCCCTGGTTATCCTGGACCTTGACACAAACAAGAAAACTGAGACTCCTGTGCATGTATTTGAAAAACAATACAGTGAAATCAGGACACAGTTTGAAAGCCATACAGCCATTTTCACTGATGGTTCCAAAGATGGTAGTCGTGTTGGATTTGCCGTGCATACACCATTTGGGAACTTGAAGAAGGCTCTCCACAAGGAAAGCAGCATCTACACTGCTGAAGGAAAAGCACTGCTTAAGTGGGTACAGTGGGTGCTTGAATGGGTACAGGTCTCACGGATGAAGAAATTCATCATATTCTCAGACTCGCACCCATGTCTAGAAGCTGTGACCAACCTTTATCCTAAGAACCCAATCATACAAGCAATTCAAGAGACATACACTGAAAACAAAAGACTGGACAAAGAAGTGGTGTTGTGCTGGGTGCCAAGCCACATTGGAATAGAAGGAAATGAGGCAGCAGACATTGCAGCCAAAAATGCATTGAGGCGCCCTGTTGGGGCTGACCAAATGCCATACACAGACATTGTACCTGTGGCGCAGGCACATGTCAAACATAGCTGGCAGCGCACATGGAATGGTGTTAACAGTAACAAGCTGCGAGCAATCACACCATCAATCACACCAAAATTCAAAGATGATAACCTGACAAGACCCGAACAGGTGATACTGACCCGTCTTCGTACCGGTCACACCAAACTGACTCACAGGCACCTTCTAAAAGGTGAAGTGGCTCCTGTATGTCAGACATGCAACACTCAACTGAGTGTAGAGCATCTCTTAATACATTGTCAGGCAACCAAGAGACACAGAATAAAATTCCTGCAAAATCGCAGGACACTGCAGAGTATTTTCCGGGAATCTGGGAACAAAAATATTCTTGATTTCCTACGGGAAACCAAATTGTACGACAAAATTTAGGTAACCTAAATGAAGCCTGACTTCGTCAGGCCAAACCCTGTTTCATGAAATAGGGAATTTCACAGAATAAAATAATAAAACCACAGTATATCTGCTAACTTTTAATTACTATTAGCGGAGGTGAAACTAACCAAACCAAACCATTACATTTTATTTGGCAGGTGGTAATCTCATATGCAATAGACATATGTCGATCAAATTGGATTTTCAAATAATTGCATAGTTGTTCGAATGACTGAAACTGAACCAAACATGACAAACCATTGGCATTAGTAAACCCACGATGATCACGAGCATGGGAATCAAAAATATAATACTGTCCTTGATGAAAAATAATACCGATACAAATACCATCACAAGTGAAAAAAAGTTCACTAGATGAACCAAAACCTTCAATTAATCCTTGCATAATCGAATCAGAATTTCTGCTCAACATCCCAGACACCAATTTCGTTAGAATCAAACTATAATCATTCACACCATATCCTATGGACTTCGGTAACTCAGAAGCTAAAAGATATACCACATTCAAATGCCCAGCTACTGTACGATAAATTATATCACCTCTATCCAAAATAAAATCCAAATCCCATTTCATCAGATTCTGTACTGTATGATCTCTTGTGTACAAAAAGAAAGATAAAACATTGCCAACACACTGTTTCCCTGACGACTCGCCATATTTTATATGGCCTTGATGGTACGATCCAAGAACAACACGTTTAGGCTTAGGCCTAATAGGCTTAGGCTTAGGCCTAATAGCAGGCTTAGGCTTAGGCCTAATAGCAATTTTACTGTTTGACATGATTAAATGTTCAGTAAATCAAACATTCGACAACAAAATTGAACTAGATATTACTAGTGTCAAATAAATAAATACCAGTTTAAACGTAATAAGTAACAGGTAGCAGGTAGTAAGTAGCAAGTAACAAGTACCATGTGTAATATCTTTCCCCGACAACGTATTTTCGCTGAAAACAAAGTTAAATTTGATTTGTGATTAACCTGGTACTAAACAGGACAACATCAAATTCATCAGTTCATAAGAAATGGATTTAACCTTGATTGAAACCTTTATTTAAACAATGAGCTTGTATGATTTCAGCCAACAACGATACAGGAACCGAAGTAATTTTCTACCGACTGGATCCGCGTTATGATATCGTTTCCTCTTCATGAAATCTACTTTTTTTACTAATACTCAAAATTAAAAGATTAAATCCTAATATTTCACTAAATTTTAGTATATCTACTATTCCTGTATCAATATTAATGTAATTAGAAACATTGGAATAAATACTAAATAAAAAAAAGAAATGCATAATGGGAAAACTAGAATTATTTCCCCTTGGATACTGATTCAGCCAATCAAAATACAGGTTCAGACAAACGTCACAGTCAGCGTCGCCAGTAACTTCTGCCCAAACGTTGCCAAGTTATCTTCCTCACTTTGGACGCCAACATCAGAGAGAGAACATCGGTACACAAAGTTCCAAGAATTTTCCACACTTCCAACTTAACGATTTCGAGATGGGTGTGGATCCAATCACACCAAAAAAAAACCCTCCGATGGGGCGTGTAGCGACGAGACGACATAACCTAACTACATCTACAGAAAGTCCAGAAAAAATGAAAAAGAAACTTGTATACCAATTGGATGTGCAATCCAGAACGGTAGCAGAATTACGCAAACTGGTGTCCACTAACGACTACCTTCATCTAAACTTCTACGCCAAACTACTCGTATTAGAAGAAAAGGTCGATAAAGACCAAGAGGTCGTCTACCATAGGAGAAAAGTACTATTCGCAGATGGTACAGGTTTCCTAGTCGGATATCTGAAGACCAAGAAGGACACAGAAGGAAAAGTTCTTGAAATGGGGAACTCCTACCTCATCACGAAATTTAAACTGTTCAAAAACGCTGAACTTCTGTTGGACCAATGCAGCATAATTGCCACGTAAGTAATTTATATTTCAATACCATTTGTACCTTTTTTGTCCTCTGTCAACCGACCACTATTCCATACACGATTTGATAGGACCCAGGAACCGTTAAACATATCAACTCTTCAGCACGTGGCCACAGAATTAACAACTTTCAGAAATTGAAATTATAACAATTAAGATCTACAATAAAACATTCGATTTTAGAAAGAAGTGTCTATAAATGTTTCCATACAACTAAAATCATCTATGAACCATGTGCCACCACGTGCGTTGAACAGTGGAAATATACTGGGATCAGTCAATGACTCCAGCTTTAGACCACGTGTTCATAGAACATGAGAACATAAGAATTGAATACAAATCTCATATTTGGTATTATTTCTCATGGAAAACTGAATCAAATTATTACTAAAACTCAGTAATATTCCTTTTCCTTGTAATACACTGATCTATCAAGCATTTCGCATATTGTCTCAGCGTCATGTATCAGACATGACGCACGTGGTCTGAGACTCAGACATCCGCCATTCCGCACATGGTCTCGGAACATTTCTTCAAACTGATCCATTAAAAGATTTCACCAAATGTATTACCTTAAACATCTATATCATAATAGGATACCCATTGCTATAATCTTACATATTCTACTACTAATTTTTTCAGATCACTGGACATACCTGTACCACCGGCACTGATAGTATTGGCCAAGGCAGCCTACGCGGTCCCTTTCCACCCTCAAGGCGACATCAATGAAATGATTAGAGTTAAGGGTACCGTACTTTGTTGCCAGCTAGAGGTTGTAGAAGTAAGTATAACTATTTACACCTATTATAACAATATAGTTCATTCAAAAAGTTTTATATCAATCATACTATAATAAATTATACATATTTCCATTCTCGCGGCTTTGAAATACTTGTATCCAACATCATATATTAGCAACTAATATCAATTTCACATTTCATTACAGCTCAAAGAAATACGCGAGGTCCAAACCAAGACAGCAGGGAAAATGAAAGTTAGAGAACTGAGTACCAAGTCGAACGGCCCAGAAATCACCCTCACCCTGTGGGATAACGCCGTCGCGTATACCAACTGTTCAGTCGGCGACCAGATCAAGATAACCGATGGAGTGATCACCTACAACAACTTCCTTAAGAAAAATCAACTCGTTGTCTCCTTCACGGACCAAATCAAAGTAAGTATACAAAACCATTTCTCAAACTTCCAACGCTCATTCCCTCTCTTCATTTCTTACATGTTGGCCCTATTACTTATACCGATTTCTCTTGACCATTTCTTAATAACTATTTCTATAATCTAATCACAACCAGCCCTACCTATATCGAACTACAGTTTAAACAATATCAAATATTTCATTTTTCTTTATGACTCAAGTTTCCATTTAACGTTACAGCTATTTATATTCAAATCTGTCCCAAGTACCTCCCCATCTAAACCAAATACTTACTTCACGTAAACACTAACTTCATATATGTATTACATCTATAAAAAGTTGTATTTCTGTACATTTAGAAATAAAAAATATTATTTTTCAGGTCATTGAAGCAGAAACGAAAATGGCCGTTGCAAAGATCACCGCTATCGCGGATACTGGCGCGTGGAAAACCCTCCAGGTAGTCTGTTTCGCTGAGAACACACTACAGTACTTGCAGGTCGACAGGACACTCCTCCAAGAGCTCCTTGGACTGGATGAGAACCAAACCACAACCAATGCAATCGCCTAGTTCCTGCCATTCACTGCCATCATAGAAACGCTTGGGAAGGAACTCATAAGTATGAAAACTACGGAATCGATCGAGGCAGGCGAAGCACTGCTCGCCAACCCACAACCCGCGGGTGATAACTGATAAGACTTTCACTATTTTGGCACGAATAATTCGTCTCCACACAGCCTATATTGCTATGATTAAATTTCCAAAGATAACGTAAGACGTAGATATAGCATTCATTATTTTTGTACTTTGTATACCTTGTACACGATCAATTACTATATTTCAGTTCAAATATACCTATTTCAAGGTATATACATACTTTATGCCAGGGGCATGTTCCGATCCATTTACCAATATTTAGAATTCGTATTTGGCAACATCATTTACATGTTTATATTCTCTATTGGGAATATAAATATTTTATAATATTTAGAGTTTAATACTTGAAAAGATTTAACTTTTTACATTCTCCGTTGAGAATATACCTAAAGGTCTATCCAGATCTTTGATTTTGACACTGCCAAGTGCACTGTCATTCCCATTTGGGAACATCATTTACATTTTTATATTCTCCATTGGGAATATACATATTTTAGACTTTAACATTTTCTTTCCCATTTTGGAATATCATACTTTAAAACATTTAACTTTTTCTCTGTTGAGAATATATACCCACCGTTTCGACTTTGTCACTGTGCCAAGTACATTTTTTATTTAAATATTTCCACATACTTTGTACTGTTCACATTTTCATGTGGTCCTGGGTAAGACCTTAAAGTGCCTTTCTGTCTCTTTTCTCTGTCTCTCTCTCCCTTCTTCTCTATCTCTATTTCCTGGGTATGATCATAAACTGCCTCCCTCTCAGCTCTCCCGCCCTTGATATAACACTTCAAAGTGTTGATAAGGGCGTAAAGCAACCAATCTCACTCACTCACTCACATTTTCATGGTCAACGAACACCATTTCATTCCAGTTTGGGAATAAAAACATAAGACCTCTGTTCACCAGAACTTATAATAAAGTTTGTGATCATCAAATAATGTCTTTGTTATGATATTTCATCATTTTCACTTTATTATATATCAACCCATCTAAACTATAATTGATCAATATAAATCAAAGAATCGAAATATATGTCCCTGAACTTAATTAAATAACAATACTTCATGAATCGATACATTCTCAACACCAAATATACCTGGATCATATCAAAGTTCATTGCTACTAAATTTCAAACCAACTAAGGTCAAATAACCTATCCCCATCTATTTATAATTCACTCGATAATATATTTTTTCTAAAAAATATTCTAAATTATTATAATTGTCACTTCTTCCGAACATGTAATTTTAAATGGCCATACTTATAATTATATTTGACGAGCTAACATCATCTTTCGTCAGAAGATTGTCACTTGTTTATTAAGATTATTATAAACTCTCCAATAAATGATCATGTGCATCTACAATTGATGTCCCTTTTCTAAAACCATATTGAGCATCGCTAAAAAAATTATTGTCTTCCAAATATGAAGATAGTTGTTGCTGTATACAGCTTTCTAATATTTACACTGGGAGCTTGATACAAGAGATAGGTTGGTAATTACCCGGGGTGGTTCTAGTCCCATCCTTGTATAAAGGGGTGACTGTGGCATTCTAAAAAATCTTTAGGTATTATTGATGATTTAATAGACAAGTTATACAAAGATGCAAATTGTTCGGTAAGGGCCAACACACATGGTTTGAGGATTTTCGCCGGTAATAGCTCTATTCCCGATGCTTTATTATTGCCTATTTTCTTTAAAGCCCAAACTTCATAGGATATAATGTATACATTTTCAAAGAGGGAAAATCATATTCAGCGATCTTGCCGTAGCTCCCTGTCCCATAGGCCATACTATGGAAAGAGGGATGACCCAGTCTGCTATTAAGGCCGCAAATGGCATATCACCCACATTTTACCGTAATTCATCCGTCCTTTTGTTGGCCGTCAAAACATTTCGGCCGCAAAAAAAATCCGGCCGTGTCTTGCCGTTTGTGCGGCCATTATTTTGCCTTCCTTTTTGTTTTTCCGTCCCCTTTTCCGCTCATTTTTGCTTGTTTTCCGGCCCCATTTTCCCTTCCATTTTTTTGACAGATAGCACCAAACTTACAGAATTTATTTTATTTGACAAAATCCACCTTACTTAACCATCTCTTATACCTATGTCAAGAAATTAAATAATGTTTGAGAAACATATTTTGGATAACTAACTATTATAGCAATAAAAATGTACACCCATACCAGTGAACCATCTAAAACATAAACCGCTTGGTAAAACATCAGTTTTGTGACTCGTTTTTCTGTGACACATCACATATTAGAGAAAATCCAAGAACAAAAAATGACAACTTAAAATGTTCAGAGTTCAGACTAAGAATTATTTGACAAATGATGATAATAAGTCACACAAAGGAAATAATTAAAATCTTCATTAAGACACAAATTCAGATTATAAAATACTCAGAATAGAAAGAGATAGCTGATAAATAATATTATCACAATGACAAACACTTAAAAAATCAGTCACTTTTATTGCTAGTCTCCCGTAGGCCCGGCCTAAAATAGACCCCAATCCCGTGGTAGCTAGATGAGGGCGGCCTATGTCATCAATAAACCTAAATGACCGGTGGTGGCGCTGTTATCCGCCAACATGTCTGCCGCCATGGGTAGAGGCTGCGAGCACAGACAGGCCATACTTTCGTCAGTTTTGGCTGTTTAATAATAGTATCGATCATTTTAATGTTGCAGAAGTAATCTTAAGACTATAATGTTTCTATTTCATGCAAAAACAAAAATTCAGTTTCTTATTTGGTGTTTCGGCTTTAAAGACAATTCTACCTGTACCCAGGTAATCTCACTGAATACAAAAGATTGATCAGGGATTTCCGCTGATTTTGTTGGACTATTGGGATCTGACTGAGTGTCAGCCCCCATTTTTTTTATCTATTATGTTAGCCAGTTGTGGCCCAACATTCACAAAAAACATTTTAAACTGATCTGGTACTTCTTTCCTCCCAAGTTTTTGCACCGTTCGTGATCAGTTTTTTTTTTCTCCTTATCCCCCCACCTTATCTGGTGACATTAATTGTTTGATAGTATTCCAGAATTTATTGGGGTTTCCCTTATTCTCTCTGATTTGAGTACATAGGAAGTTATTTTTTGCATTTTTAGTTTCCTTATTAATTTGACATCGTAGGTTCCTTGCTCTAACCCAATCCTCCTCCTTTTTTGTATGTTTGGCCCTTGCAAACGCTTTATATCTTTCTTGAGTGTTGTATGATTTGCTTATGGTACCACTCTGGTGATTTTCTGACTCTATTAAAAGATTTCACCGGACATCCTATCAACATATTTAATGATGGACGACATTAGTATATCCCACGCCACCTCCACGTCCTCTATTTTATAATATTCTGTCCAGTCTAGGTTCTGTAGAATTTTTTTAAGCATTTCGTATTTCTGGCCATGATTTGTATGAATATCTATAGGTGATCACTCATGTTAATATTGTAAGAAAACGCCAGATGGTGCCACACTAGTGTTATACGCTTTACTGTGTGAGGCTAAGGGAAAGCATGATGGTTCCGCGAACAGAGTAGAGAGGCAGATATTGTATTGCAACGCTTTTATTTCAAATTAACCTAACCAAGTACAAGTGAAAACTAATCCGTGGGTTGAAGTATAACAATTGATGACAAACAAATATAATATAAATACACACAGGCAACAATAGTACAATCAATAGGCTAAAGGTTTCCCAAATAAACACATGTTTGGTGTTTCTCTGCCGCGACGTCGTGCCTTATCGAGTTGTGTGTTCAATAAGGACACTGAGTAGAAGCAAGAATAATATTTTCTTGGCCTGTGGTGCGACTCATCCTCCAATTCAAACAGCCGTTTTCATTGGAGGATTTATCGCTCTATGTAATCCCAGAACCCCCCGCGGCCTTTATTCAAGATGGCGGAGCGGCAAGACTCTGGGACCACGCAGGCCATGTGGGGGGAAATAATGTGTTGGTCTATAAAGAAGATTGATATTTAACTTAGAAAGTAGGCGGATATAATAAAGGTAGGGACAAATGAATGTGTTGAAGGTGAAATATACTCGGGAGAGAGGTTACAGAGGAAGGGAGAGGACGTCAGCTGAGGTGCCGCTGGTCGTTTGTTTGCCAACCAGGCTCCTTTACAATATTATATAATTACTGTTTGTATAGACATGGTCAATGGATGTGGCAGATCTGCTGATCCTCATGACATCAATAAAATGCACATGAACATTGCTGATGGCAGACAGGTCATATCAATGTTTTAACAACTGATCCTTTACAACGCCAAAGTAGCATGCCAACGTGTCACATCCTGACTGCATGGGAAAGGAGGGGACCCTTCACAGTATCACCACATGTTTCCACTGTCAACTTAATGTCTACCATTGTTGTACCGTTATTTGGTGATTCCATGGTTATAGTGGTATTTTGAGCTGTTCTTTGTCATACTAATGCACAATAAGCATAAATACATCTGTGTCCTCTCGAATGACTGAGTCTGCTAGCTTCACTTGCACACTTTATGGCCTGCCCCAGATCATACCTAGTCTCCAGATCATACCTACTGCCAATGTCCTCGTTGGATATTTCAATGGGATAGGAGTCCTCTCCAGTGATTACCAGCATGTGTTCTTTAGTGCTGCAAGTGTGAAATAGCCTGTCATCACAGATGAATTGCTTTCTGTTCTCGACTACAAACAAGACCACCGAGCAGGTTTCTCTCCCATCCCTTGTGACAGACATATGCTGATGTCATGATATCTGTTAAATATTAGGTAGACATCTCTTTCCCTCAAATATGTAGCAACATGTGTTTTCACACTTGCCCCAGTGGTTGTCAGAGCGAGAGCTGTGTACCTATACTTAAGTTTTCTACCATATAAATAATAGGTGACTCCTGTCATTACGCCATTTAAAAATAGAATTTAAAAAGTTTGACTCACTCTATTGCATTACTTTATCCGTATAATGATTACAATATAAAGTCTGTTATATAATAGTAATTCTATTTCAAGACATACAGTACATGAAACATGGCTTAAACCTTTGCTTTGCAGTTGTTCCTGGAAAAGAATTCCTTCCTGGTATATGTTTTTTTTTTCCCATCTGTATGTTGGGCCTTTTACACCTTTTTACCTATTACTTGTATCTGTGAATAATTAACCAACTCCCATTCCCATTCATATTGATGGGTGACTTTAACGCTCACAATACTGTCTGGGGGGACTCAAAGATTGATGGAAAGGGGAGAATGATTGAGAGAATCATTGACCGCAAGTCATTGTGCCTCTTCAACAGGAAGGAAGCAACCTACCATCATCCTGCTTCTGGAACATTCTCCTCCATTGACCTCTCTTTGAGCGACGCTTCAGTATTTGCTGATTTTGACTGGAAAGTACATCATGACCTTTGTGGTAGTGACCACTTTCCAATCATTATCCAGACTGAACGAAAAAGAAAGACACCGAGCGTCCACCTAGGTGGAACATAGCAAAGGCTGACTGGGAGGAGTACCAAAAGAAATGCAAACAATCATTTCGTTCATGGCCACTGATAAAGGAAAGGGAAGAACATCCTGCCAAGTACTTTGCCAATAACCTTAGGGAAATCAGTGCAATGTGCATTGGGAAAACCTCCATCACACAAAAGAGACAAAAATGCCCCTGGTTCAATGAGCGATGCCAGGAGGGAAAGAAGAAAGGCCCTCCGTAAATTCAGGAAGACCATCACACCTGAAAATATGCACAGTTACCTCAACACTAGAGCCATCACAAAGCAGACTTTCAAGCAGGAGAGGAGAGAATCATTCCACACCTATGTGGGTTCACTCTCCAAATTCACTCCTATGCGAAAAGTATTCCAACAGATTCGGAAGCTTAACGGGGACCCTCCACCTACAGTACGTCATCTTCAGGATGGACCTGTAAAGGTGGTGACCCCTAAGGAAATTGCAGACACCATGGCTGAGCAATTCAGGAAGGTGTCATCTAGTGACAACTGCTCAGACCAGTTCCTGAGTCATAAAACAAAATGTGAGAGACAGAAGCTCAACTTCGAATCCCATAATGAGGAAAGCTACAACAAGCCTTTCACCAAGGACGAGTTGCAGCATGCGCTCTCACAGGCAAAAGACTCCTGCCCTGGACCAGATGACATCCATTACCAGATGTTGAAACACTTACCAGAGGAAACCATGCACCTTCTTCTGGAGGTGTACAACGACATCTGGGTCACCGGAAATTATCCACCATCGTGGTCAGAGGCAATAGTTGTGCCAATTCCTAAACCAGGAAAAAACCCAACGTTGGCCTCTAGCTACCGTCCAATAGCCATGACCAGTTGTATGGCCAAAACAATGGAAAGATTTGTGAACAACAGGCTAGTCTACTTTCTTGAATCGAAAGGGCACCTTTCAGTTCACCAATCCGGATTTCGTCGAGGACGCAGCACAACAGATCACCTAGTGAGCCTGGAGAGCTGGATCTGAGATGGGTTTGCTAACAAAGAACATGTGGTCAGTGTCTTCTTTGACCTGGAGAAGGCATATGATACCACCTGGAGGTATGGGATCATGAGAGACATTCACAAGCTGGGTTTGAGAGGAAGACTGACTGGATTTATTGGAAACTTCCTGACGGATAGATCTTTCCAAGTCCGCCTAGGGTCCTGGAAGCCCTTAAAGTGCCTGGTCCTGGGTAAGACCTTAAAGGGCCTTTCTGTCTCTTTTCTCTGTCTCTCTCTCCCTTCTTCTCTATCTCTATTTCCTGGGTATGATCATAAACTGCCTCCCTCTCAGCTCTCCCGCCCTTGATATAACACTTCAAAGTGTTGATAAGGGCGTAAAGCAAACCAATCTCACTCACTCACTCACCGCCTAGGGTCAGTCCTCTCCGAAAGTGAAGAGCAGGAAATGGGTGTACCCCAAGGCTGTATCCTCTCAGTGACCCTCTTCAGTGTTAAGATCAACAGCATCACTAAACAACTTCAACCTAGTGTTGAATGCTGCTTGTATGTGGATGATTTTGTCATCTGCTACAAGGGCACCCACATGCGAACAATTGAACGCATACTACAGCAGAAAGGGCCTTTTTGTCTCTTTTCTCTGTCTCTCTCTCCCTACTTTTTCCCTACTATTTCCTGGGTATGATCATAAACTGCCTCCCTCTCAGCTCTCCCGCCCTTGATATAACACTTCAAAGTGTTGATAAGGGCGTAAAGCAACCAATCTCACTCTCACTCTCATACTACAGCAGACTCTGACAAGACTAGCTGAGTGGAGCACCAACAATGGCTTCAAATTCTCAGCAGAGAAAACTTGTGTTGTGCATTTCTGCCGAAGGCGAGGGTGCAAAGAGGAGCCAACACTATATCTCCAAGGAAAAAATCTGGTAGTCCAGGAGGAGGTAAAATTCCTTGGCGTGGTATTTGACAGGATTCTTTCCTTCAAACCAAACATTGAATACCTCCGGAGGAAATGCCAGAAGGCAATGAACCTGCTGAAGGTCCTCAGTCACCCCAACTGGGGTTGTAACAAAGAGACCTTGCTGACATTGTACAAAATGTATATCCAATCAAGGTTAGACTATGGATCTATGGTGTATGCCTCTGCTCCAAGGTCTTACCTGGACAGACTTAAGCCCATTCAGAACCAGGGACTGAGACTTTGTCTTGGAGCCTTACGTACAACTCCTGCACCAAGCCTTCATATTGAAGCTGGTATACCACCTCTGGAGTTTCGCTGGGAAAAGCTCACACTGCAATACACTATACGTGTCAGAGCTAACCCCAAAAATCCAGCCCACAAACTCATATTTGACAACAAGAACACTGTGTATCGGGAGAAGCCAAATGCCATCAAGCCAATGGCAGTGACAGCAAGGTCTTTATTCCGAGAAGCTGGTGTACCAATGAAAAGAGTAATGACTGAAAAACCACCAGAGACTCCACCATGGGAATAAAAATTACCCCTGGTTATCCTGGACCTTGACACAAACAAGAAAACTGAGACTCCTGTGCATGTATTTGAAAAACAATACAGTGAAATCAGGACACAGTTTGAAAGCCATACAGCCATTTTCACTGATGGTTCCAAAGATGGTAGTCGTGTTGGATTTGCCGTGCATACACCATTTGGGAACTTGAAGGCTCTCCACAAGGAAAGCAGCATCTACACTGCTGAAGGAAAAGCACTGCTTAAGGCACTTGAATGGGTACAGGTCTCACGGATGAAGAAATTCATCATATTCTCAGACTCGCACCCATGTCTAGAAGCTGTGACCAACCTTTATCCTAAGAACCCAATCATACAAGCAATTCAAGAGACATACACTGAAAACAAAAGACTGGACAAAGAAGTGGTGTTGTGCTGGGTGCCAAGCCACATTGGAATAGAAGGAAATGAGGCAGCAGACATTGCAGCCAAAAATGCATTGAGGCGCCCTGTTGGGGCTGACCAAATGCCATACACAGACATTGTACCTGTGGCGCAGGCACATGTCAAACGTAGCTGGCAGCGCACATGGAATGGTGTTAACAGTAACAAGCTGCGAGCAATCACACCATCAATCACACCAAAATTCAAAGATGATAACCTGACAAGACCCGAACAGGTGATACTGACCCGTCTTCGTACCGGTCACACCAAACTTACTCACAGGCACCTTCTAAAAGGTGAAGTGGCTCCTGTATGTCAGACATGCAACACTCAACTGAGTGTAGAGCATCTCTTAATACATTGTCAGGCAACCAAGAGAAACAGAATAAAATTCCTGCAAAATCGCAGGACACTGCAGAGTATTTTCCGGGAATCTGGGAACAAAAATATTCTTGATTTCCTACGGGAAACCAAATTGTACGACAAAATTTAGGTACCTAAATGAAGCCTGACTTTGTCAGGCCAAACCCTGTTTCATGAAATAGGGAATTTCACAGAATAAAATAATAAAACCACAGTATATCTGCTAACTTTTAATTACTATTAGCGGAGGTGAAACTAACCAAACCAAACCAAACCAAATGGCTGACATTGTGAACTATTTTTCTTTTAGCCTGAGAAATATTTTTCTTTATTACTTCAGGTGATAATCTTGCTGATTATTGATCAGAAAGTATTGTCCATGAACGCTTTTAAGCTTATATTTTATTGGCTGGCCATCATATGAAATATTTATGTCAAAAATTATGATTTTTGTAATTGATTACAACCTGTTTTGGACTATCAGATAGTTCATATCTTAATCTGACTTCAGTTAGTTCAGATCTTGTTTTGTTTTGTGCCATTACCATCGGCTTCAAGTCTTTCCTGCGTAAGTGTCATTACAATAAGTTTAATGCTGTGTGTACAAGATCTTTCTTTCACTAAAACAATTCACTTCATGGACTCTTATGTAAATATTCTGGTGGGTAAAGCCACGGTTTCTCTTTTGTCCCCTGTTTGGACGTTATGTACCTATTTGAGCCTAGTTAGGCCTCAACAGAAATATTTTCTCTTTCGCTGCCCGGTTCCTACTGCTACATTATTACCTATGCTTTGTATTCTTCACGCCTCAAAGTAGCATTGTCACATGCAGAGAATTTTGTGTTTAGGAATTAAATCGTTGCTATGTAATGAGGGAGCAGTTTGAGTTTGATGTATAATAATTTGGATACATCATTATTCTATCAATAAATTGGCCTGTACAACATTTTACATACCCACTGTATGTCATATTTTTTATTATAAGTAATTGTTGCAGATTTTCTTTGTGATTTTTTGTGACAAATTCTTTATAAACCTTTTCACAATAATTCTACTTCATTCATGGCTTCAGACTCATCAATTAATGCGTACCATTTTTTTTGTTCAATATCACTATACTGAGGCAAAGTTCACTAATAATACCATAGATGGACATTAGTGAACTTTGGGTAGAGATCCATTATACTGAGGCAAAGATCACTAATAATACCATAGATGGACATAAGTGGACTTTGGGTTCAATATCACTATACTGAGGCAAAGTTCACTAATAATACCATAAATGGACATTAGTGGACTTTGGGTTCAATATCACTATACTGAGGCAAAGATCACTAATAATACCATAGATGGACATTAGTGAACTTTGGGTTCAATATCACTATACTGAGGCAAAGATCACTAATAATGCCATAAATGGACATTAGTGAACTTTGGGTTCAATATCACTATACTGAGGTAAAGATCACTAATAATACCATAAATGGACATTAGTGAACTTTGGGTTCAATATCACTATACTGAGGCAACGTTCACTAATAATACCATAAATGGACATTAGTGAACTTTGGGTACAGATCCACTATACTGAGGCAAAGTTCACTAATAATACCATACATGGACTTTGGGTAGAGATCCATTATATTGGGGCAAAGGTCACTAATAATACCATAAATGGACATTAGTGGACTTTGGGTTCAATATCAATATATTGGGGCAAATTTCACTAATAATACCATAGATGGACATTAGTGAACTTTGGGTTCAATATCACTATACTGAGGCAAAGTTCACTAATAATACCATGAATGGACATTAGTGACTTTGGGTTCAATATCACTATATTGGGGCAAAGTTCACTAATAATACCATACATGGACATTAGTGAACTTTGGGTTCAATAACACTATACTGAGGCAAAGTTCACTAATAATACCATAGATGGACATTAGTGGACTTTGGGTAGAGATCCATTATATTGGGGCAAAGTTCACTAATAATACCATAGATGGACATTAGTGGACTTTGAGTACAGATCCACTATACTGGGGCATAGTTCACTAATAATACCATAAATGGACATTAGTGAACTTTGGGTTCAATATCACTATACTGAGGCAAAGTTCACTAATAATACCATGAATGAGATCCGTTATATTGGGTCAAAGTTCACTAATAATACGATAGATGGACATTAGTGGACTTTGGGTACAGATCCACTATACTGAGGCAAAGTTCACTAATAATACCATAAATGGACATTAGTGAACTTTGGGTTCAATATCACTATACTGAGGCAAAGTTCACTAATAATACCATAGATGGACATTAGTGAACTTTGGGTTCAATATCACTATACTGAGGCAAAGTTCACTAATAATACCATAAATGGACATTAGTGAACTTTGGGTTCAATATCACTATAATGATTATTTCCTCAGCATCTTACATTAATTAGCACTATTATAGCTCTATGGTTGTACAGCACCCGGCTTATAAATGGGGCCTGGCTTATATTAATGTTATGACGTCCTGAACCCCCGGCTTATAAACGGGGTGGGCTTATAAAAGGGGTCCGGCTTATACACGGGTATATATACGGTACCGGTATGCATTATCAATCCCTCTTCCCACCCAAGCCTATAGAGGAATGACCGCCATACAGTATAAACTGAACAAGGAATAGCCTGGTAAAATAAAAATGAAATATCACGGTTGCCCCACATCTCCCCTATCAGTGTTTAAAATCTCAGCTTTGAAATCCCAAAATCGACGAACATACTAATAACTGTTTACTGCATCCACCATCATTGAAAAGATATATATCCAATGCAACCAAATGACACTGATAATTAATGATTTCCATTCATAAAATACAAATGCTAGAATGGAAATAGAGAGAGTGTGTGTGGGGGGGGGAGAAGGAGAGGGGGAGAAGAGAGCCTCCCCCACCCCCACCACCACCCTCCTCTGCACGCACACACGCAAATGTATGCAGTATCGCAGTAGTAAGGAGCGACATCGCAGATGGTCTCTCTAAGGTTGTGGGAATGAGAGTACGACATCGTGGGGGTGGATGAAGTGACATCCCAAGTGACAGTGTGATGTCAGTTTGTATATTCAGACGTAAAAAAATGAATGAACGTAAGCAAAACTAGGGTGCGGTATCATAGTTGATATCGCAATAAAATGGTTCAATATGTATAGAAATACATGCAATATCGTATGTGACATCGCAATAAATCATTATAGTCACATTTAATCCTTCATGGATATGCTATTTTAGGCTCTATCATTGAAAATGTTGTATGATTATGTTCGAAAAAGATTTCAACGAATTCAATATATTCATGTCTTTCATTTTGCATTGTGAGAAGAATCCCCGACTTATGATTTGATTTTATGTCCTATTCTGGCATATATTTATTCCATATTATGGTCAGTTAATTTGATATCACTTATCAGAATAAGCGTTCGGAATATAACAAGGAATATGTACCCACGCACGGGAACATATGTGTCCCCGTGCGTGGGTACATATCTTTTGCTGAATTGATGAGTGTATACATTGGTCATATCAAATAAATCTATCTTTTTATTTCGCCACAGCTGCTTGAAGGACTTTGTTTAGTTTCTACCCATGAAGAAACATGGCCATTTTTCAACATATTGCTGATATGCCTTCCATGGTCTGCACGCATATAATTTACTAAGTTAGGAGAAGGAGTCTGTCATAAACATGAAGGTAAAGTCAGTCAAGTCAATGAGTAAATATGAACAATCTTACGTAAATTTTTAAAGTCAACATTTTTTATTCTTTTGAATGCATGGATAATTAATTCAAGTTTTAACAATGTCATTTCACAGACAATATATCTTCTACTGATATATATAGAGTATATATATCAGCGTTCTCCTTCCACATGCTCTGGCTGCGGCCTCTCTCTTGTTATGTATATATATATTGGAAAATACATCTCTTTCATCACCCTATGTGTATAGGTGGAACATATTTACAAGCATGAGGATAGGATTGATTTCTTATATCTTCTACCGATATATATTTAGAGAGTAATATATATAATAGAAAAATACATTTCGTTCATCACCCTATGTGTATAGGTGGAACATATTTACAAACATGAGAATAGGATCGATTATTTTATATGTTCTACCGATATATGTATAGAGAGAAATTTATATATATACATATAGAAAAATACATCTCTTTTATCACCCTATGTGTATAGGTGGAACATATTTACAAGCATGAGGTTAGGATTGATCTTCTACTGATATATATTTAGAGAGAAATATATATAATAGAAAAATACATTTCGTTCATCACCCTAATCATATGTGTATAGGTGGAACATATTTACAAACATGAGGATAGGATTATTTGCTAGTATTGGTTGCACAGGCAGGTAGAGGTAACATATAGATTGGGAGAGCCAACCATCCCACTGTTGCTTCTACAACCCATTCACAGTGTTCAATAGTTATAGCCCTGAATAGTTGTATGCCTCAGAATGCATAATGCTGATCTCTATAGTACTGATTCCCTTTTTACCGCCCTTCTCTCTTTAGAAGAAATACTAAAGAGGGGATTGTCTACAAATTACCTACAGGGACGAGTGGACCAGGCTATACTTTATTATCCAATGCAATAATTTTGGGCTACAGCCTAAAGGTATCGGTGGTTATCATACTACCTAAGAAAAATGAATACCAATACCGATTCCACACAATATTTCTGCTGCTATTCCACAGTGAGGTACACATTCTATATTATAAGGTGGATTCGAATAGTTGGACGTCTATCCAAATGTTTTCATAGGCAAACCTTTCCCCTATGTGCAACATGCGCAAATGAGTCTTGAATAAAAGGGAACAATCTGTAATTATACCTCAACCTATGTGCAGATTGTATATAGGTAAGATTCCAAACGAATCAATGCTACTTGAAATGTACAACATGGTTATGCTGAAGGAAATAGGCATGATTTTCCCTGCCCCTTGTAAGGGCTCTAAACCCAAGTGTATTTATATAGCAAGAGCTATGAATTGGACTAGCCTATAGGTCGGTTGACCTAAGCAATAGGTTGTTTTTAGGGGAATCTGACATACAACAACACATGGCATATTGAAATAAATATGGCTAATATTTAGAAATAAGTTAACCCTATGCGCGCATATTCGCATATTATGCGCAATGTCGCAATGTCTATACACTATCACTGACAATATGGTTTCCCTGAAGATTCAAGGGTTAACCAGCCTGATTTAACTGTGTGTAATACGCACAAATGAATACACAGAATGATATATATATATAAATTATATATGGACCGATATGTGCGCATCTTGCGCACAGAAATATATTATAACCACACAGAATGATGCACGCATATTGCGCACAGAAATAATATATGAAACCCTTTATACTACGCAGACAGTTTTGCATCGATTAACTCAGGGTAAAATGTGAATGAAATCTATTTTTTTCCCTGGCCATCATTGTAGATGAAATGATTATATACTGAATTGATTGCATAAATGATAAAATCTAGTTCGTTGATGCCTGAGGGGGACTCTAGGGGAGAAGACATACAAACTAGATGGGGAGAAAGGCCAAGCAGATATTACCAAAAGAAAGATGACAGATCATGTGCTGACCTTATAAATATCGACATCACACAGAAGGAGGGATAATTGGCAGCAATATAATATATAATAATTGTGAACAATATAAACGACTGAATTTACCTATAGATATTAATGTATTCCTGTCAATACCATTTGTCTTTATGAGACAAAATTATGCGCAAAGAATGATTATTCTGCGCTAGGTTTATCTATGATACTATGGGTATTTCTTATAGTACATAAAAGCTCAACCCTTTAAGACCTGAAAGATATTCATGGTTGATATGTTATGCCATTTGAGCAGAATTTACACAGAATTGGAGGATTCTCCTTCGACACGCTCTGGTTGCGGCCTCTCTCTTGTTATTTTGGCAAGTTGGTTGAGTATCCATGCTCTGCCTTCCACCTCAACGTCTGCCCGTTTGACAGTAGTTGGTCTCAACCCCTGATATGAAAAAAGAATAAAATTGGAAGAATATGCATGTGCAACATATTGAAATGGTTGGTAGAATGAGGACAATATGTCAATAAATTAGATGTAGGTGATTATTGTTGAGAATCCGCTAGTCTAGGTGGTTTGATGATGATAGGTAGGAAATGAAACACTATAATTAGTTCGGTTTGTTTATTCACTAGCTTTTGGGCTGTATTGTGTGCCCTTCATCAGGTCGAAAAATTATATATAAGGGACATAAATATGTCAGAAAATGTTTTTACAACCATACATACCTGGCATATTGCCCTCGCAAAATAAATAACATAGACCACAATTGTAGCCATCTGTTTGGAGTGCTTTTCTCTAAAAGCAAACATTTAAAAAAAGAAATTACAATAGGATATTTAACTTTATTCTCATACCTCGTATAACAAAAGAGCATAATATTTTGTCCTACATATTAATTATGTAGAATTACGAGAATTACAGTACAGGATTGTGCACAAGACAATTTTGTGCAACGAGATATTATATAATATCACAATAAAAAGGTGTCACACATGTAGTTGTTGTATCGACACATACTTTCTTATATACACATTATATATGTTGTAGAATTGTACAAGCCCATGTGACTGGCAGGCTACTTTGAATAAAGCATTTGTAAAAGTTGCAGTTAATAACGAAATTAGCAGATGTCATGTAAAAATGAATTAAAGGATTCACCTTTCTGGGACCACCAAAGCGTAGATCGGAATATGTTATTGTCCACTGTCGACCAGGTAGTATGTGGTGTTTTGCATATCTGTGCATGCAATGAAATGAAGTCAAAATTAATTTATAGAGATATTTTGATAATATAGAACAATTGCTACAGGTATGCATTGAAGATCATGGAAAAAGACATTACAAATGTAACAGTAAATATTTTTTTCACGCATAATTGTTGTCAGTTATTTTGGTAGGCAGATTAGTAGTTAATGTGTTGAAAATGTCTTGTGTATGCCACAAAGCTTACCGGGCCAATCCCTCCGCTACGTCAACCCACTTCCCACACATCGAGTCATGCATGTGGATGGTCTGTGTTGTCAGACACATCTCTCCCAGGACCCAATGCAAGCTGGAACAAAGTGAAAATGAATATCATAAATATTCTACTCCCAAAGTCATTTACAGAACAACATGAAATTTTACATTGGATAGTTAAGAAAGTAGATGCATGTCAACAAGTTCAAATAATATAAATTCAAACAAAAATACATATATATGTTATATATATTTATGAACATGTGTACATACTTGTTGCAGATTGGCACAAGTATTTTGTCTATTCCTGACAAATTTGGTACTGCCCGGCACACTTTTTTTGGATTATATTTGGGGCATTTTGGTGGGCTGGTGCTGTAACAAACATGTCAATATGTATATGAAAGAGGAAGTAAAAAATTGGAATTCAATAGTGATATATTATAGCGACAAGGGCGAGTGATCGCTGCATGATAATGCATTTTTTAAATTGAGTTACTTATATTTTTGTACAGGAATTTAATCGGGAAAGAATGAAATCATTGTAGGGAAAATAGCAGATATACATACTTGCGGACAATCCCAAGAAGTTGGGTGAGAAAATGGCTGTCCAGACAGGTTACAGAGCTGGTAGCCAAATATCTGGAAAATGTTAGTGTAGTGGAGTAGATGTAGTCGAGTAGATGCAAAGAAGTGGAATTTAATTGTTAGTGACATTAGTAACTAGTACCACTAGTACCACTACATATGACAGTGCAGAAGGTAGTTGTACGTTTTTATTATTGAGTTAAAATACAGACAGAAATATCTACAATGTAGTACTTAAATCCCACCTGAGCATGGTGTCGACTATGGGGTCACTCAGTTGCCTTGATGGTTGAACTGTGTCAAGATCACATTGATAGACAGTGATCCCCTCATAGCTTAGATATCTTTAAATAGAAAAATAATGTTTATAATTGTCCATTAGAAAAGTAGAGAAAAATTAGAAAATACCAAGATGAATCTAAACTGATATAAGTAATTAATTACAAATGAGGTTTTGTGAACATTAGTTACTAGAGATGGAAAACAAAAGAATATACAATAGCGCTCACTTAATCTGACGTTGAATACCATCAGTGTGATAGAAATAATACCATAGGAATTATGTTTGCGAATATATTTGTGTACCTTGGCGAAGATGGCGCAAGAGTCGATTCTTTGCGTTTTCGTTGTTTGTACCTTGGCGAAGATGGCGCAAGAGTCGATTCTTTGCGTTTTCGTTGTTTGCGACTGCTTGCTGGAATGATATTGTTACATAAAACAAGGTTGTGAATTGTGAAGTATCAATATGTGTGTTAAGTGTGTACTAATTAGGAATAAAATGGTAGTGCATGTTATTATAGAATAAATTAATATTGTAAGATTCATATCATAGTGATTGATAAATAGTGGCATAGTGCTTGCTGTCTAGCTGATACTGTAGGAATATAAACTTTATTACCACTTGTGTTGTAAATTGTGGATGGGACTACTAAATAGCAACATAGCCCCACCACCGATATCTGCAGTTCGCCATTTTCTCCTTTGGTTTGTGTGCTCATTTCGGCATCACCATAGACCACTATCGTTCTCTCTAAAACTTCAGATAGCGCATGGATTGCCATCTTGTCTAGAATAAATAGTCAATGTGTCACAAAACTAACAAATACTCAACATTTGGAGGTATGATTATTAAAGAAAAATGTTTTTTTTATCGAAATATATTCATTTGGGATGCCAAGTGCATATATTCCAGCTGTCGGTAGCTCACTAACAAAAGTCTGTCTAAATCAAATAATATGGGTAGTCGCATATTGATCAAAGTCATTATTCCAGCAACAGCCAAAGTGCCTATCTGATTTCTTCTAATGTAGCTTGGTATGATAAATAGAGGTCGGTTAATGTCAAGCCAGTATTGATACATATATATATTTGATTTAACTACTGGCTAAATGTTACAAATACGAATCCAAGTGAATTCGTCGCCACGGTCGCTTAAAATAGACTAGTGCAATGTGTTCTTGAATTTTCACTAAAATGTTTCTTTAAGGAAATAAATGGAGGAAAAATATGATCATTCATATATGACATGGTCACTTACATTAAAATGTGCCCATGCTATTTTTTTAGGCAATCAACATGATGCTAGATCAAAGATATCCAACGAATATCAAAACAATTTTTTGCATTACCAAAACGATTTAAAATTCTACTTTTCAACATCAAGAAATTATTTTCGATGTATTTTCACATATTATTATGTATTAAAATTAATAATATGCAGCCATATTGTTTATTCTATATGCATTCAAAACTGATGAAGTTTTTTAAAGGAATTTATGCCTAAAAAATACAAATTATCTACATTAAATAAGCCATTTTTTGTGATACACATATAAAAGTTGTATACCATCTACAGCTCTTGAAGAGGGGAATGCATTTATACTAATATTGCATTTGCATACACAAAAATAACATTACTATGGAACAAAAACGTTATGACAAAGGTTTGCTGGATAGACTCATATGGGTCTTTTGTGTTTGTTATGGTATTTAAATTACACATTGTCACTTAAGGTCGCACAATTCATAAAGAATATCATAGAACGTATTATTTTAAGTGAGGTAGTAGTAGAATATTTTAAAATCTTAAATCTTATGTACAAGTTCTAGGAAGAGAGTCAAAGTATACGTACTAATGGTGCCAGAAGCTATGCTTCGAACAGCATCATGGTCATTGTCAGTCTGAAAAAAAGATGAAATATCATTATTTATAGGTAGAAATGTTTCATGATTTATACATATTGTCATGATGAAATATAAAAAGAAGTTTGGTGGTCAATGATGGTTAGTCGCATATCAATGATGGTAGACTATGTAGTTTCATACCTAAAGTTTCCTACGAGGATGTTCATTTTGGCCTATTGGCCTGTCAATATATTTGTTGAACATATATATATATAGTAAAATGTGTACCCTTATGACAAAAATTTTGATTACTAAAATGAAAAACAAACATAGATATTCAGGTAGGTAAAAATAGATATTAATGATCTTGAATTAACTACCCAAACAATTTAAAATATACAATATTTGATAAAAATATGAATACAAAAGATTAAGAAATGAATAGATTATAATTACCGAAAGTGCCACATGAAGGGCGACTTTTAACTGAAGAAAATCTGGATCTTTCGAAATAAGGCTGTATAAGGATGTCCCCTCGCCCAGAGCAATATGCTGGGGTGGCAACTTTTTGGAATAGCTGAAGTGAAAAAGTCATGTCATGTTTAAAGCAATACAGAGTAGATATACATATGGAGTTCACAGCCCAAAACAATTGTTGGGTGTTCAAAAAAACATTTTGTTCTCAGTGGAAAAGACAGGCAATATTAACTATCTATTTGATAAATTCAAAGTGTTATAATCGAACTATACCTTTTCTGGCTCCTAAATGGAGTTGTTGGTTCTATTATAGGTAGTGCCAGAAATTCTGAACATCCTACCCTTGTCACATCTACGCCTTGCGTAAGGCAGTCAAGACACTCACGGTAGCACTTCTATGAAAATGATTGGAATAATACCAATGAGAAATACAACAATGTAAAGAATAATAGACTAGTGCAATGTGTTCTCATAATGGACTCATGGCCAATATCTACCAATATGTATATATTTTTCAGATTGTACACATATTTAATAAGTATAAACAGGCTCATTAAATAACGTTTGGTGCTAATCAGTCATATTTTGGTCTCTCTTTCTGTGTACATGCATAATACAAAATGTAGCACCTTATCTAGGAGTTCGACGAACGTTGGTTCATGCGTTTTGAGTTTTTCTTCATCATCAGGGGAGGTGTCTTCTTCAGTATCTTCTTTGTCCTTAGGTTGATATGATTGAGATTTATTATTTTTTGGACAACAAAATGAGATTTTTTATAGTGAATTTATGAAGACATGACAAAGACAGCTAAAGGGAGTTTAGTAAGCCAATGTAGGGTGTAAATGAAGACATTTTTGCAAAGTAAATTTGCAAAGTAAATATTTTCTTGATACATATATTTTATATATATATATATTTATTAATTAATTAATAGTATAATTTGAATAGCAAGCTGGATATTAGATCGTAATTCAATGCCAATCAGAAATGTGCAACATTCAAGTATGAATTATAGCTTTAATATTGTGTGCCAGAGTCCACCATTTGCACAAAGATGCATTGATATTTCAAACTGTGGATCAGCCACATCGGCCTGAGGGGCAATAAGCAAATATGGCACGATCATAGGTAGCACATGCAGAAAATATTAATGAAGACAACAGTAACACTCATTTATATCAAGTTGTAAAATAAATCAAATTGTTGATATAAGCATTCTCGTTTGGGTAGTGAGGGTGGCAACACTCATTCATTGGTTACTTCAGTAAATTTAATTGATATAAAGATAAATAGAGTACCTTAAAAAATTCATAACCTGGGCATTGGTTGTAAAGGTGTGCCCCACTTTCAATAGCCTGGAAATTCAAATATGAATTAAGACATTTAGACATGTTATGTCTTTTATGTTTTTTTATGTTTTTTGATATGCTATGAAATTGTCAAAATTGGAACGATGACATTCATTGATAGTAGGAAATCATACTTTTTTGGTATAGAAATATTTTGTTCACCTACCTTGAGCACATATTCTTTCCATGACACAAGAATTGACTCAAGGTCATGCACATTGAAAATCAGGCCGTTCCTGTTTTCTTCTGTCTTCTCCTCTTTTAAAAAAAAAGTTATACATCATCATCTTGACTCAAGGAAAACTTAACAAAATGATGGTACTAGGATAATGCAATGTGCTGTTTAGTTTGGTAGATATATGGTTTAGTGAAGAGTTCAGGGAATTTATATAATGATAGAGTGAAGGGGATTTCAAACATACGTTTCCATGATGCAGTAGGCTTTCTAAAAACCAAAATTAATGGCCTGGCCAAAATTCTGGTCGATTGGCGTCACGCCAAAAGGAACAACTGTCAATGTATATAATTGTATATGGGTATATTTGGCAGGAAGGACCATGCACACTCTTCGCTTCAGGTCCAAGTGATGAGGCTACAAAGCAAATTCAAACACCAGAGACATCAGTGTTCATTGAAGTGCGTTTGTTCCTCCAACTGAATAGATGTATATGGTCAATTCCCACGAAAGTGGTACAAAAGTGTTTTTATAGATTTTTCAGTATAAATTATTAGGAAAACTGTTCACATCAATTCATGGCTTCGGGCCCTTCAAGGTGAACAAATGGGTACCAAATTTTGACAGTGTGCCTTTGCAATTTACCAAGATGTAGCCAATTTACTGTGTTATTTTGTGATAATTAGGGATGGTGAAAAATGATATTTATTTATTTATTTTAATCCTCCTTCCCGTTCAGCCAATTAGCGTCAAAGTTTTGCTCGAAGGAAGCTCACCGCCGGTTTATGACCTCTGGACGCGTGGCAAATGACGATAGAAAGAAACAGAAAAAAAGGGCATTGAAGCTCTTTTCAAGGCCTTTCGAACGCCACCAGAGCGGATGGGATCGGCCGAGTAGCCACAAATCTACGCACGAGAATTCTCATATGGAATGTGCATATAATGATTATATTTAGATCATTTAGTTTAGATATCGGATATATGGACAAAAAGGGATGCAGGCATGTTACAGATAGATTGGTCTATACATATATATGCTGAAAGAGCAAGCAGTCACCAAAAGTAGAATATTGAATAGAAGATATATACTTACTGTTTCCTAGCATAATCCCACATATCTGCTGAACATATGTTCGGAGAGTGTCCAGGTTTTTTTCCCCAAAATCAATGTTGGGTACATGAAATACATTGAACATTTGTGCTGAAATTATAAGATGGCATATATCACATTTTACAACGATCATGAGAATACCTTGTATTACAATCATCATTATACCGTTGCACATTGAAATAATAGTGACAAGATGTAATGGATTACATATATAATAATGAAAGTTTGATGATACTAATGGGCCACGATACTCATATTGTAATATAACGTTACACAGTTATACGGCTGTCATTTGAACCATTGCATGCATCCCCCTGTCCGAGATGCCAAATTAAAATTGTGATATGCCCTTACTCAGAAAAGAAATAATTAATCATTTAATTAAATATTTTAAAGAAATCCCCACAATCACTATGAGCTAGGTTATTACAATATCACATATTTTTGTTACTTACATTCTTTATCATAACCAATACGATCCAGGGGGGGTTGTGTTGGTAAATTGGTTAGTGGTCGTTTTCTGGCCAAATAGTCCACTATAATGGCAGTCATTTGGTCGCCCAACTTGTTGCGAAATTCGCAACAAAGATCAGATGTACCTTGAGAATAAAATAAAGAAAAAAAAGACTAGAATGAAAGCGACAAGGTTACATTTAATGCGTCGTTTCGCGTATGTTGCATGTAATAATTTTTATCCAATAATGAAACTATTATGTAACACATAGCAATATTGAACTGGGTTGGATAATCTTTGGTAAATTTTAATTTATATTGTGATCATTACAGATATGAAATAATACAACTTTTCCTATGTTTCTATAACATTACGATTACATTTTTCTCAAACAATATTCTAGATATATGCTCCATATGTAGTTATTTTTTGACAATTTTTGTATGGTGAAGTCAATGTCTATCTGATTATGGTCATATTGCCCATTATCTACTTAAATGGGCCTGAAAGAATGTTCTTTTGCTCATATACTGCTTAGTGATCATAGTAAATGCCTAAAAGTGGTCGATCATTGAATCAAGATGTAAATATTCATCAATAGGAGTACCAATGGCTCACCACCATTGGTCAATTTCGTCACCTGTCACATAAAGTTTCAATGAAATAAGAAGATACGGTGATATGATAATATCGCTTCCATTATGCCCATTATGTTACATTTTTCCAAATGTTGGTATATTGTTGGGCATCACATTTTAAGTGTTTCTGTTGATCAGGCTCACATTAGTAGAATAGTTTGGGTTTTCAAATGGTTGTAAATGAGTAATAGATATATTTTGACATTTCTCAATCAAATATTTGTATAATATGAAAGTGAATCTGATTTCGGAAAGATATTTAATCAGGACAATTAATAGAAAAAATATTTACTTACCCTTTTCTTCATCCCTTTAACTTTCCTACTTTGCCGGTATTTGTTTTTTTCCCTTAGAACAGGAATCCGGCTCTAATATTAAGAGAAATAATAGGGATAAATAAGGAGTTGAGTATGAAATTTCATTTACAAGAATTTCATAATTGCATATGAAAATAAAAGTTGCAAAGAAAGATGAGTGCTTCATAGATTAAATTAATTGATGTTTAAAAATTATTGCAATAATTTCTGGGACGCCAATACAAATCGCAGTCACTAGAAAGTCGGGACAGTGTTTATATTTATTGTATAGTGGAATAAATAATATAAGTAGAAAAAGATTAAAAAAAAGAGGCTTATCTACCTTTTGAGTGCCACATCGTCTGGATGGTACATGGGGCTTCTATATGGAAAGGAGAATGAAAAGATGTTAATTTTATTGATTAAATGCAGGGGACAATTGCTTTAATGTTCAGTCTATTATTGGGTGTAAATGGAGGAAATAATAATATATAAGTCATATTTAAAAAGGAAATGTTATGGTCGATTAGCATAAAGTTAAAGATATGTAGTAGTATGTAGTTGTAGTTTATTTCAAATAATTCATATAATACAATAGAGGGACATTTTAACTGGAAACAAAGGTTTAAATCATCACTTAAAATGGTCAGATATGAATAAATATAGATTCTAATCAAAGAGCAGAACATCGTTGTCATGTCTATAGATGTATAATAGCGATAGGGAAATAAATGGGAGATAAGTGTAAGACCAATACACGAATTGCAATTGCTTAACTACATGATTATTTATTTGATGTTTTTTCTTAATCGAACCAGGGCCTAAATAAAAAATTGTTGTGTTCAATAAGTTAGGTTCTAACGTTTGCTACATTGTCTGCTTGGTTGTTTAAATGTATTGTAGAAAATGGAATTTATATGAATTGTTTTGGAAAAAAATAGAACATACTGCTGGTATATAGCCATGTTGCTTATTGTTTGTATGTGAAACAATTGTATGATTATATATATTTATATTGATATTGTTACACGATGACGCCCCACCACCCTGCACTCATATGTCATATATATAAGGGGAAAAGGCGATGTATATGATATAGAGGCATATATTTGCTGTTTTGTTTGATCAATATTAGTGGGGCCATTTAGCTATATCTAATATCATTTTGTTAGCGAAAGTATTAGATAAGATAACAAAATGAATTTAAGTATGTTGCAGTATGTTCCATTTTTTTCAAAATAATTCATAGGAATTACATTATGGTATCTAACAATATTTTATTTCTTTAAATTGACCAAAATCTCCACTCATTTAGTTATGAATTCAGATATCAATTTATAAGAATAGATGCATTATGATAGATGCATTATGATGCAATTATATATATGCATGAAATATACATATATATATACATATGGTCGATTCCAGTGAAATCGGGGCCAAAACCTAATTTATTTCATTTTTGGCTGTAAATGGAAATATATTAATGATACAGCCTTCATATTTTCTCGAGATAAACATGCTATGAACCCGTTCACAGCTACTATAATTTTTATTTTTTTGAATGTGGGGTATCTCTGCAGTGGCCTAAATTTACCAGCGATAGATTACGTATGCACACCCTCAATATTGCATTATTCTATAGATATATATTATCTGAGAATATTTTAAAACAATAAAATGTGCTCAACATATACTGGAATGGCTTGTCAATGCATAGGAACAAATGTATTTTTATAATCATCAAATATATAGTCACCAGGCTCAGTTGTTTATGACAATGTCCCCCCAATTTTACTATAAGCGATAGATTACGAATGACACGTTTTTCCTACATATTTTTTTTTGCTTTGAAGGTTAAGGAAAGATATTTTTCAAATATATTAATAATTGTGTCTTGTAAATAATCCTCAATTTTTGTGGTCCTGCGACAATTTTTACAGCTCCTGGAGTCATTACAGATGCATAAATCATAGTTGTATTGAATTCCAGTGTATCATTACAAATAGCAACGTTTGATGTTTAAATAATCAAGTATAAGCAACCATCTTTGGTATATATGATCATTGTCCATGTCTTGACTAGTAATAGTCACCAAAAGTCACAGTTACATTTCTTTTCTTGTGTCCATGTTATTAAAATGTCATTCGTAATCTATCGCGATTAGATTACGAATGCACATGATAGATTACGAATGACATGTTAAACATGATATTTCTGAAAGAAAAATCATCTAGAATTAATTTTGATTGCTTAGAATATCTGGAAAGGGACGAAGTCAGAGAACTGACTTGAATTTTTTCATTAAATAGCAATATTTCTCATAGAATACCACAAATAAATGATTACAGCTAGATTACAAATGACATAATTGATTACAAAAAGACACTGGGAAAATGATATTTCTGGAAGCAGGATTAATCATTAACTAATGTATATTACTTTGAATATATGGGAAGGTTCATAGGACGTCATAGGAACAACATAAAGTTTGTAGATTACGTATGCACTGGTAAAAGGGTATTTTTGAAAGCAGAAACCTTCCTTAAATGATTTTTTTTTGTTTCAGATGTATGGGAAGGATTAAAGTCAATGAAATGACAGTAATCTTTTCATAAAAATGCAATATTTTTCATAGATCGTGGCAAATAAATGAGAAATTGCATCAATTGAAAACTGTAAAAATAGCAGAAAAAAGATAAATTCTGCTGTTTTGTTGAAAATATGATGGTTATTCAATGGAGGTCAGCTTGTGACTATGAGCTAGGAATAAATAAATGATAACAATAGCAGTTTTATGACCTTAGCTATTATGTGATATTAATAAATAAGCCCAACATGACCAGAAATGGCTATAGCGATAGATTAAGTATGCTTTTTCTATTATGCATATATACCTTATTATTTGTACTAGGAACAAATCGTTTTCACCTATCTGTAAACCCAATTGTGAACTTTTTAGATAGATTTAGAGGTTTACTCTTTATGACATTATGGGGTATAGGGGAAAATGAGAAGGTTACTATGGTAAACTCAAGGAATAGCAGGTTGCAACAATATTTTAATACTCACACAATATAATAAAAATAAATACAAATTTTTTTTTTCAACATTATGAACAAAATTAACCACTTGTAAATGGTTTTGAGTAATTAAAAATTGGACATTTCCAAATTAATATATTGCAATATCCTATATTCAATCATAACAGGTTGCATTTGTAATCTATCGCTATATTTCAATGGAAAACCCTATAGACTGGGCAACAGATGAGAAATTCTCAATCCTAGGGGCATTTTTGAGTACAAAGGTTCATCAGCACTTTTCTGGCTAATTTGGGTGTGCTGAACACGAAAATCACTGTTGGCAAGCTGAAATCTGACTCCTTCCCTGTCAAAATTCAAAAACAAAAATGGCTGCCATTCAGTTTTTAGAAAAATCATAAAACACACATATATAGTCATGTGATACCTCAAAATGATGGAAATTGAGAGGACAATCCATTTTTCCCACTTACCAGGATGTCACAGTAATGTGGTTACCATGACAACCAAATATCCACACATAGTATGTGTTTTTCACTCATTTTTTGACAGAAATCATAAAAAACACATATATGGACATGTGATACCTCAAAATGATGGTAATGCAGAGGGGAATCCATTTCTGATATTCTCATTGTTGTTAGGACATGTCATAGCATATTACAGCATATCATAACAACAAAATCTGAATAAAAAGCCCATACATTCCTGGCTATAACTTCATCGTTCAACCAGTTGAAGAACTGCCATGTGTATGGTGCCTATACACCTATGTAGTACATCAACCTGATTGCATGCAATATCATTGGCATATCAATATTGCTATGAAGGCTATGCTATGAATAGCATATTAGGGAATAGCATATTAGAGCATATTATAACAACAAAATCTGAATAAAAAGTCTGAAAAAAAATATATTCCTGGTTATAACATTCAACCAGTTGAAGAACTGCCATGTGTATGGTGCCTATACACCTAAGTAGTACATCAACCTGATTGCATGCAATATCCTTCTACTAAGCTCTGCCTATATCATAACAGAAGGCTATAGATTCATGAAGGCAATTCAGAGCACCAACAAATGAAATGACAAAAATCAGTTACATGCCCATCATCCAAGCACCTGCCCATGAAGTGGACATACTTAACACTCGGGTGCATGTATGTATCAGAGCAACTTGGCAAGTATTATACTGTAATAATGGTTGATTAGGCCTTAGTTAGTCACTTGATGGAACTTGATGGAACATTGAGGTATCAGCTTCATCAGGAGATGTAGTCACTCTAAAGAATGCTGACATAAATTAGCTCATCTCTGACTTTGCAAATGAGAAAGCAAAGGAGAACATTAACTTTCTGTACTGGTGGCAGAACAAGGACATGGTTAGGACTCTTCTACAAGGTAACAAGGGCCTACTGTGATGCTGACTTGCACCTACACATTGAGGCCTTCAAGATGCTACCATATTTCATATGGTATGATCATACCAACTATGCAAAGTGAGATTCCATCTCCCTAGCAGAGATGGGCAATCTTCCACTTCATGTACTGACCAAGTTTGAACATGGAAACTTCATTGTCAAACTTTCTGACAGACAGTTCAACCAGGTAGAATCTGACCATGCACTGTAGTGGATCAACAAAGTAGAGAAATGTGCTGATGGAATTGTAGGCATCACCAAAACTAGATCGATTCTGAACAGAGGGGCATGGTCCTACAATCTCTGTACCCACATCAGCATCCCGGTATATGCCAACTACAATGTTGAGAAGAATGATATTGTTCTCAATGAAAGTCAGCCAAAACATATGGAAAGACATAAGGATGAGGATCGTTTAGTAGACCAACTTGCTAAGCTTGGATTCTTCTCTGCAATGGAATTCTTACATAATCTGGCAAACAAAGATCTTGTGACAAGTGCATTTCAGAATGCAAAACTACAATACTTATATCCCAGGGGTCAGAGACAATTAGAAACATCAGTGTCAATGAGGCTGATTTAAACACTAAGGGAGTTGGATAGGAAAAAGTATGAGAACATTCTCCCTGGCAGAAGACAATGATAATCTACAAACTGGTAATAAAGCCATCTTGACTGATTGACTAACTGAAAACATCCCCTGTCCATCTGCTGTTGCTGGGATTTCAGATTCAACCCTCATCATAGATGGTCAGGCATTAATCAATGCACTTGGAAACTGGATGAAGCCACTAGCTTTGAGGATTACACAGATGTCTTGAGTGATACTGTTCTGAAAGTGGGAAATACATTAGGAAGGATGTTATTAGTGGCAGCTTCCCCAATGGTGAGGTGAAAAGTACTATCCCCCTTAACCATGGTCCTCTTGTAGCAGAGTATGACTAAGCAGACACTACTCATTCTCCATGCCATCCATTCTTCTTCAAATGTATATTCCAGTGCATGAGGTTATACACAATATCCCTGAAGGTCTCTGCTAGCATTTTCCTGCCTTCCATGCCATAAGAAGGTCAGACACATCATTCATAGCAAATCACAGACAACAAACCATGTACAATGTGTTTCTTGAACAACATGACTTACTCCATGAACTTGGAGTAAACTGGAACTCAGCCAAGATATGGTATCTTAGTTGAGAAGTTCTTCTGCTATGTACAAAATGCCAGGAGCAACATCAATTGATAATGCAAGGCTACTTCTGTTCAGAAAATGGTATAAGACATGTCCTTACAACAATGCTGCATATTCATTGTGCCCATTACTAAGCCCTGGTCTAGAACTTTGCTCATATGGTTTATCCTAATATTTCTAACCCTACAACACTTGGGTGGAAACAAAAGGACCAGCAACTTGTTCCCATCCTTATGACCAAAGATGCTGTAGCTGATGCTTGCATATCACTGATATCAAGTCAATGCAAGACTGGGAGTACAAATCAACATTGAGGTTGTAGGAAAACTATTCTACCATGCACTTCAAAACTGTCAGTGTGATAAAAATGCAGGGGTCTACTGCAACATAAGGGAATAGACACAACACTATATATAAAAGCTGACTTGTGACCATTTCTCTGTACATCTGATGCTTTACAATTGTATATATTTCTAGTCTCTGAATTGCCTTCATAAATCTATAGCCTTCATAGCAATATTGATATGCCAATGATATTGCATGCAATCAGGTTGATGTACTACTTAGGTGTATAGGCACCATACACATGGCAGTTCTTCAACTGGTTGAACAATAATGTTATATCCAGGAATGTATGGACTTTTTATTGAGATTTTGTTATGATATGCTGTAATATGCTATAACATGGCCTTACAACAATGAGAATATCAGAAATGGATTCCCCTCTGCATTACTATCATTTTGAGGTATCACATGACCATATATGTGTTTTTTTATGATTTTTCCCAGAAATGAGTGAAAAATACATATTATCTGTGGACGGTTGTCATGGTAACCACATTACTGTGACATCCTGGTAAGTGGGTAAAATGGATTGTCCTCTCAATTTCCATCATTTTGAGGTATCACATGACTATATATGTGTGTTTTATGATTTTTCTAAAAACTGAATGGCAGCCATTTTTGTTTTTGAATTTTGACAGGGAAGGAGTCAGATTTCAGCTTGCCAACAGTGATTTTCGTGTTCAGCACACCCAAATTAGCCAGAAAAGTGCTGATGGACCTTTGTACTAAAAAATGCCTCTAGGAGTATTAAGAGTGATGTTTAGGTGGATTTTGCCTAATCTACTATATCACCTCTAGTTTCCAGAATTTTAAGACTTAAGAGCTAATATTTTGGGGTTTTCATCCTTCAACTATCTTCATTCAATGACAGAAAAATGATAACGATTGGATGACATGTTGAAAATTCGATAATGGCCCCCATTTCACTGGAATTGACCATATATGCACACATCTATGTATACATGTATGTGTATGCATGTATGTATACATGTATGTATACATTTACATACGCATGCATGTGTGTATATGTAAATATCATATATATATGATATACAGATTATACATGATTATAAATATATATATTGTATGAATTGCACATATTAATTTATAATTAGATGATCATGTGTATAGCCCATTGCTAGTTTATATGATGTTATTGATAGATAAACAAAGATGCTATGTGGAGGAATTAGAGGAGGAAGTACTGGAGTGGGTAAAGGGGTAGCTAAAGGAAGTTAAAGGAGGAGGTACAGTAGCGGGGTGGAGGTACAGGGGGACTTCAGTGTCATGTACAAGACAATTAAGGCACCAGAGGAGGTATCGGAGGAGGTAGTTGAGTAGGAGATAGTGGAGGAGGTATAGGAGGCGGTACTGAATGGGGTACTATAGGAGGCACTCAGGGAGGCACTAGATGGGGTACAGGAGGAGGGAATAGAAGGGGTACCGGAGGTACCAGTGCCTCCTCCAGTACATACTCCAGTATCCCTTAAAGTACATCCTCCAGTACCCCTTAATGTACCCCCTCCAGTAACTCCTCCAGTACCCCCTCAAGTACCCCCTCCAGTACACCTTACAGTACCTCCTCCAGTACCCCCTCTAGTACCCCCTCCAGTGCCCCATACTGTACGCCTCCAGTACCGCATCCAGTACACCTTACATTACCCACTTCAGTACCATCACCAGTACCTCCTCCAGGTAAGACCTTAAAGTGCCTGGTCCTGGGTAAGACCTTAAAGGGCCTTTCTGTCTCTTTTCTCTGTCTCTCTCTCCCTTCTTCTCTATCTCTATTTCCTGGGTATGATCCTAAACTGCCTCCCTCTCTGCTCTCCCGCCCTTGATATAACACTTCAAAGTGTTGATAAGGGCGTAAAGCAACCAATCTCACTCACTCACTCACTCAGTACCTCCTCCAGTACCCCCTCCAATACGTTCTCCGGTACCTCCTCCAGTACCCATTACAGTACCTCCTCGAGTACCTCCTTCTATACCCGGAACAGTACATCCTATAGTACCCCCTCCACTACCTCCTCCAGTACCCCTTACAGTACCTCCTCCAGTACCCCTTACAGTACCTCCTCCAGTACCCCCTCAAGTGCCCCATACTGTACCCTTCCAGTACCCACTCCAGTACACATTATAGTACCTCCTCCAGTACCCCCTCCAGTACTTCCTCCAGTACCCCCTCCAATACCTTCTCCGGTACCTCCTCCAGTACCCCTTACAGTACCTCCTCCAGTACCTCCTTCTATACGCGGAACAGTACCTCCTACAGTTCCCCCTCCAGTAACACCTGCAGTACCCCTTACGGTACTTCCTCCAGTACCCCCTCCAGTGCCCCATACTGTACCCCTCCAGTACCGCATCCAGTACACCTTACTGTACCTCCTCCAGTACCCACTCCAGTACCCCCACGAGTACCTCCTCCAGTACCCCCTCCAATACCTTCTCCGGTACCTCCTCCAGTACACCTTACAGTACCTCCTACAGTACCTCCTCCAGTACCTCCTTTTATACGCGGAACAGTACATCCTACAGTACCCCCTCCAGTACCCCTTACAGTACGCCTTACAGTACCTCCTCCAGTGCCCCATACTGTACCCCTCCAGTACCGCATCCAGTACACCTTACAGTACCTCCTCCAGTACCCCCTCCAGTACCTCCTCCAGTACACCCTCCAGTACCACCTCCAATAACTTCTATACTCGTATACTCCTATACTCGGAAGAGTATCTCCTACAGTACCCCCTCCAGTATCTCCTACAGTACCCCCTCCAGTAACTCCTCCAGTACCCCTTACAGTACCTCCTCCAGTACCCCCTCCAGTACCCCTTCCAGTACCCCCTCTAGTACCCCGTCCAGTACACCTTACAGTACCTCCTCCAGTACCCCCTCCAGTGCCCCATACTGTACCCCTCCAGTACCCCATCAAGTAGACCTTACAGTACCTCGTCCAGTACCCCCTCCAATACCTTCTCCGATACCTCCTCCAGTACCCCTTACAGTACCTCCTCCTATACCCGGAAGAGTACCTCCTACCGTTCCCTCCTGTACCCGGAAGAGTACCTACCGTTCCCCCTCCAGTACCCCTTACAGTACATCCTCCAGTATGACATAAAGTACCTCCTCTAGTACCTCATACACTACCTTCTTCAGTACCCCTTACAGTATCTCCTCCATAAGCATGTACAGTACCCATACAGTACTTCCTCCAGTACCCCCTCAAGTACCACTTACAGTACCTCCTCCAGTACCCCATAATGTACCCCCTCCAGTACTGGTTACAGTACTTACTCAAGTACCCATTACAGTACCTCCTCCAGTACCCCCTCAATTAAGTACCTCCTCCTGTACCCGGAACAGTACGTCCTAGAGTACCCCCTCCAGTACCTCCTCCAGTACCCCTTACAGTACATCCTCCAGTACCACACACTTTCCTTCAAACCACACATTGAATACCTCCGGAGGAAATGCCAGAAGGCAATGAACCTGCTGAAGGTCCTCAGTCACCCCAACTGGGGTTGTAACAAAGAGACCTTGCTGACATTGTACAAAATGTATATCCAATCAAGGTTAGACTATGGATCTATGGTGTATGCCTCTGCTCCAAGGTCTTACCTGGACAGACTTAAGCCCATTCAGAACCAGGGACTGAGACTTTGTCTTGGAGCCTTACGTACAACTCCTGCACCAAGCCTTCATATTGAAGCTGGTATACCACCTCTGGAGTTTCGCCGGGAAAAGCTCACACTGCAATACACTATACGTGTCAGAGCTAACCCCAAAAATTCAGCCCACAAACTCATATTTGACAACAAGAACACTGTGTATCGGGAGAAGCCAAATGCCATCAAGCCAATGGCAGTGACAGCAAGGTCTTTATTTCGAGAAGCTGGTGTACCAATGAAAAGAGTAATGACTGAAAAACCACCAGAGACTCCACCATGGGAATAAAAATTACCCCTGGTTATCCTGGACCTTGACACAAACAAGAAAACTGAGACTCCTGTGCATGTATTTGAAAAACAATACAGTGAAATCAGGACACAGTTTGAAAGCCATACAGCCATTTTCACCGATGGTTCCAAAGATGGTAGTCGTGTTGGATTCGCCGTGCATACACCATTTGGGAACTTAAAGAAGGCTCTCCACAAGGAAAGCAGCATTTACACTGCTGAAGGAAAAGCACTGCTTAAGGCACTTGAATGGGTACAGGTCTCACGGATGAAGAAATTCATCATATTCTCAGACTCGCACCCATGTCTAGAAGCTGTGACCAACCTTTATCCTAAGAACCCAATCATACAAGCAATTCAAGAGACATACACTGAAAACAAAAGACTGGACAAAGAAGTGGTGTTGTGCTGGGTGCCAAGCCACATTGGAATAGAAGGAAATGAGGCAGCAGACATTGCAGCCAAAAATGCATTGAGGTGCCCTGTTGGGGCTGACCAAATGCCATACACAGACATTGTACCTGTGGCGCAGGCACATGTCAAACGTAGCTGGCAGCGCACATGGAATGGTGTTAACAGTAACAAGCTGCGAGCAATCACACCATCAATCACACCAAAATTCAAAGATGATAACCTGACAAGACCCGAACAGGTGATACTGACCCGTCTTCGTACCGGTCACACCAAACTGACTCACAGGCACCTTCTAAAAGGTGAAGTGGCTCCTGTATGTCAGACATGCAACACTCAACTGAGTGTAGAGCATCTCTTAATACATTGTCAGGCAACCAAGAGAAACAGAATAAAATTCCTGCAAAATCGCAGGACACTGCAGAATATTTTCCGGGAATCTGGGAACAAAAATATTCTTGATTTCCTACGGGAAACCAAATTGTATGACAAAATTTAGGTAACCTAATTGAAGCCTGACTTCGTCAGGCTAAACCCTGTTTCATGAAATAGGGAATTTCACAGAATAAAATAATAAAACCACAGTATATCTGCTAACTTTTAATTACTATTAGCGGAGGTGAAACTAACCAAACCAAACCAAACCAAACCAAATCACGTTTTCATTTGACGATCAATTAAAAAATAGAAAAACATCACCATATTAATTTTTGCTTTCATTTATACACTTTATCTTATTAGCAGCTTAAGTTGTACTTTCTTTTATGTTTACAATTTATTTATTTCGATCTATTATGTCTGTTAAGTCTGCAAAGAGACTTCTCCACCTCTTCTTTTCATCTTTGTCAATTTCTGCAAAGCTGTTCTGGTATAAAATGATTGATAATTTCGACCTCAGCTCATAGCTGAAAAACAGCCATCCTATCATTCCTTCATGGAATAATTTTTGACGGTGGATGAAAGCTTTTGTTACTAGAACAATCCAATTGATAATTTTATTATTGATACCTTTCTTGTCAAAACCGAACATTATATTAATTTTCTTCAGATCGAACGATCCATCTTCTTTTCTTCTGACTATACTCCTACCACCTATGTCTTCGTTCAGATAGCCTATAGAGTCTATGAAGCTGAACACATCCTGCCATAGGGTTTTTGTATTTCTACATGTCATAAAGAAATGCACAATATCATCCCTTTCGGTACAGAAAGAACATACTGGGAGGTCTTTAATTGCAGCGTTTTTCAGGTAATAATTACAGGTGATGGTCTTATGAAGAATCTATATTGCAACACTTGTAATCTTGTTTCGCTTGTAGCTGTATAGGGATTTAGAAAGGTCTTCTTCCAGTTAAGCTGTTTAAACTCATCTTCACTCAATTCCAATAACTTCTGCCAAGAATTAAGTTTTTCCCTTTTTACAGGCATTTTTTCTATAAGCGCGTTATACAGTAATTTGCTAGAACATATTAGGATATTAACACATTTGCTGTTAATTTTTCAATATTCAATATTCAATATTCCCTTTATCTTCACACGGGTGAGAATCATGTATAATTCTGAGCCACTCCTTTGGTATTGCCTTTCGGAGGTCTTTCATTAAGAAAAAATCTGGGATAAACCCGTACTGCCTTTTTATTTCAAGGCTTGACATCAATTTACCCTGTTGATTGACTATATCACCTACACATACAATTCCGTTTTTTTCCCAGTTATGGTAATAAAACAATTTTTTCTTTTCTCTGATAAGTCTGTTAGACCATATCCTTTCTCATAATATTTCTATTCTCGTGGTAGGTTCTTTACAATAATAATACTTATTCCATATAGCGAAAACTTCCTGATAAAAGCCATTTAAAATCTTTCAAGGCATATTTGTACATAGTAACACATCCTCAACTTTTAACATTGGGGAGGAAAAGGTGGCCATTGCTTTAAATGCTTTGCCTGAGCCACTTTGTAATATTCTTTGGACCCATTTGAGACGATTGGTATTTATTACCTCTTTTATAATTCTTAGACTTAGCCCTCCGTCTTCAGCTTTTTGAGCTAAGAAAGCGGTGCTTATCTTATGATCTTTATTTTGCCATACGAAATCCAACATGATCTTGTGTATTTCTTCCTGGATTTTCTTGGGAAGGGCTATACAGGCCAGCACGTGCTGGAATATGGGTAATAAAAATGTATTACATACGAGAATTGTACCCTTGATTGTAAGATTTCTTCTTTTCCATTGATTTATGATCAGTTTGGCTTTTTCTATCAACTTTTCACTATTTATCGCTGAAAGTTTGGCTTCGTTTCTTGGGGAGAGAAGAGTCACACCCAGTACATTCATCCTTTCGGTCCACTCTATTTTAAGTATTTCTCTATTCGACAAGACAATTCCTCCTATATTAAATCCTTTAGATTTTTTTGCATTTAACTTTAATCCTGAAGACATAGCATATCTGTCGAGCTTCTGTATAATTTTGTGCAAAGAGAATTCATCTTTGACCATTACAGTCATGTCGTCCGCGAATTGTACTAACTTTGACTCTTCCCCCCCTAGATCAATACCTTTTATATCCTGATCTATTCTGATCTGATCCGCCAGCCTCTCTACACAGAGAATGAAGAGGGACGAGGAGATGGGATCTCCCTGTTTCATCCCCCTTCTTACGTCAAACCATCTAGAAGAATATCCATTATTACAAAAGGTTGCTACTGATTTTCTCATTAGGGTTTTTACCCAAGAAACATATTCATACATAATTCCATGCGCTAACAACGTATTTTCTAAGAACCTCCAACATATAGAATCGTATGCCTTAGTGAAATCGAGAGATACTGTTGCGATTCTTGCCTATGTTCTTTCCAATGTCTTTGTGGCCATCATTGTACATCTGTCTTTCAGCTCCGGCTTAATATTAATCGATATTAAATAATGATATTTCGTGATCGTATAGGTTTACTTCTGCGAGAATAAATATATTATGAATATCGATAGCAGGAGATGGGGGGAAAGGAACTATAGTGGCCGGATTAAATTAAAGTTCCAAAGGACCAAGGGTTGAAATATTCAAAAGCGGCTCCGAGCTATAACATCAAGAGTGAAATACTTCTTTCATATGTTCTTTATTCCTCCTTGTGTGTTGGGTTGAAGACCTTGCTCCTCAACCCGATTAATATACAAATACATTGGGTATATCAATAATATTCAACACAAGAACAGACTATGTTTGCAATACAAATCAGGAATAATTAAATAAATATAATGATGAAATAAGTACAAACTTGTACATAAATAGAGAAATATGTGATAACCATCATGGTTAAAATCCGGATGGAATAATATGAATGGTTAATTAATAATAAATTAATCAAGTAATACAAAGTATAAATATCATAATGAGTTGAAATGTAGACTCCTAGTGGCGTCCGGAGGTACTACCCGGAGGTGGCCGGATCCGGAGGTGTCCGGATCTGGAGCTACCCGGAGCTCGATGGAAATGTTCATATAGTATAGTAGAATCATTACACTCCTCCCCAACCAACGGAAATAAAATTTTAAAAGGAGATGAACATATTCAATGACTGGAGAAATTTTATGAACATGTTAACAAGAAATAAGAACGATTCATATGTACATTTATACAATAGCTCATAATAAAAAAAAACGTAAGGTATCATATACCACCATTTAACTGTTCTTCAACATAAAAAAGTTGCGAAGATATATGAATAAAGATTCATAGGCTATTTACATCAGCAAAGCACCACCACGAAGATATCACACGCAAGAGTCCAGCATATTAAGTCGACATTATCGCATGAATGGCAAGAGATTGCTCCAGCGTGAAGCCAGGTATGATCTGGTTTGTTTCCTTGTCCGGATCTGCACTTTCAGTCATGACAGATACCTCCAGATCATCTGATTTCTTCTCAACACTGGCATTTTCACGCTCACGATCAAGGGATCGTTGCAGGTCTTTCACATTGTCCTGGGAAAGTCTCAGTTCATCCTCAAGAACAGATTGGGAGTGGGTAGCAATCTCCAGCCTCACCTTGAGGTCAAGAATCTCGTCTAACAAGCGTTTTCGCTCTTCACACCAGGCCTCTTTGTCTCTGTTAACATTGCCAAAATGTTCGTAATCTGTGTGGAGATGCTTTAACGCCTCCGCAAAGGATGAATGGGCTTTTACCAACTGGCATTGAGCGACAGCTAAGTTTTTGACTGCCTCACTGTCATTTAGCTGTTCCAGATCCATGTTGACTTCATTAAAGTCCACTGACACCACAGGAGAAATATTATTCTCAACCTTAGACTTAGTCGCAGGGAGCACTTGCTTCTTTTCCTTCTTAACACATGAGCTGGCCGGAGCAGCTCTTTTCCGGGCTATTGCGGCGACTGGGTCTTTCTCACCATAGTCAGGATTGCTGGCCAAATTGCAAAACCTGTCGCTGTTATTTAAGCACCTCAGTCCAGCCTGATTTTGTGACAGATTATGGACCCACATCATGTGGCGGACAGAAGAGCACATCCGTAATTGTTTATTCTTGCATGGTCCAGAGGTCTGGTGACGGATCCCACACATATACTCCCAACGGTTGGGGAGATGATTTTCCTCCATGTGCCTAAGCCAGGCTAGACGGCTATGCAATACCTTGCCTGTACAGCGGAGATACGGGCAGCTACCTCCACCCGTTGATGCACTGTCATGTCCTTTATACACAATAGAGCGCAGCTCTCTCCTGGTGTCTTCAGAGACAATTCTACCAAGAATTCCATCTATCCACTCTTCGTATTTACGTATAAGATCGGCCTCAGTAATGTTGACGAATATGATTTCTTCTGTTTCCGAGTCCTGATCAGATTCAGTAACTGGTACACACCTGCCATGTCTAGTGTCCTTTGGCTTCTTCAATTTGAGCAGAGGAGGCCTAATCTTGTCTGTAAATTCGGAGGACAAACCCCTCTCTCTGCCAGGCGAATTGGAACGGGAGCGACGCTCGGAGGAATCTCTGTTAACACTGTCAGATTTCCTTCGACTCCTGCTCTCCGTGGGCTTCTTCTTGTCCCTTTTCTCGCCAGAGAATTTGTTACTTCGGTCGTACACTTTGTCATCTTCACTTGATGAAGGCATGGTTCCAATTTTCAATCGATATCTTCAACAAAAGCAGGTCCGGCAGCTCCGGAGGACATAAACGTCTCGATCCTATGTATACTTCAGTGTTGAAATGGAACGCAACCTGCTGTGCACGTGCTTCACCTGTCTTATATAGGTGCCAACCCGAGCCACACCCAAAAATATGCCCATATATGGACATACAGGTGGCGAGGATCCACTCTGCACGGTTCCTTACCCATATTAGGTAACAGATCTCAAGAAAACTGCATATTACCTCGCGAATAAAATAAAGAAATAATATCATTCAGGCTATATAGTCAGACCCCAGGGAAAAATACACATTTCCTATACTACTTTTATCCGTATGGGCAGAGTGCACATTGCAGCGAACCAAGGGCATCAGCGTCTTGCCGGCAAGGTAGACGCTCCGCGTGTCGAGGTGTCCGCCATAGCGCTCTCCGACGCAACGTTCCGCTTTGTTTACTTCTTAGCGCGGTGTTTATTTCCATCGACGACAGGTTGAAAAGTGTATAGAAACTCAATGAGGGTTGACTTTGACCGAGAATTTGATCATAAAATGCTAAATAATAGCAGTAGAATACATGTTTCTTCGTTAAATATGTAAATTAAACATATTGGCTTGCTTCCCCGGGCTCCGTGGAATGAGACCGTCTCCTGATTACTCCTCCTACCGGCTGTCGACGAGGAAGAGCCGTCAATGTTTTTTATGGTAAAATGCTTCAAAGAAGCCTATCTAACACCTTAGGTTAGCTTGAAATTGTTATTAAAAACAAAAGGAATATTTCCATGTAGAAATAGACCCCTTCATGGTTTCAAAATGGCCGTAAATCCACCATGTAATCGTATCTACTCTCTCCCGTGTTCACCAGAAGCTTCTTTACGTGTATATGGCTCTCCCGAAGGCAGGGAATCAAATCTAATGTTAAGTCAACATTCCTCCTCCAGATATTGAATAAAATTATCATTTAAAATCAGGGAAAGCCATATCTTGTGGGAGCCTTAATCACCCTCGTTCTGGTTCTCCTTGCACTTTCTGGGGATAAATCATTATCTCTGCTTTCATTATCAGGTTTTAGGCAGGGCTTCAGATAATCCACATGTATTTTCGCCATTTTCTTCGTGCCTTTATCAATGACATAGGTCCATTCATTTAGTTTTTCAACTATTTGAAAGAGACCCTCCCATCTTCCACACAGTGGCCGTCCAGTTTTCACTGTGATAAATTTGTAGACCCAATCTCCAGGAGCATATTCTCTGACCAATGTATTCTTGTCATAGACCTTTTTCTGTGCTTTCACCGATCGTTTTAAATTCTTCATTACAAATTCGTGTGCCTTCAGGAGTTGTTCTCTGATGTATAACACCTGGTTATTTGGGCATCTTGCTTCAAAATTTTCGTCATAATTCCGATAAATGACTGCAGGAAATTTCCTCACCAAAGGTAAGTAGATTTGGTGAACAGCCGGTTGATTCATGCAAACTACACCTATAAGCATAGGTGATATATGGAATCAGCTGGTCCCAGTCATTTCTATGGAGATTTGCCAAGCCCGACAAAGCTGTCTTCAGAGTCCTAATCGATCTTTCAGCTCATCCATCGGATTGAGGCCTATAAGAATTGGTAAATGTTTTCTTTATAGACATCAATATGCACAACTCTCTCCATAAAGAAGAAGTAAAGTTGGCACCCCTATCCGAATGAATATTCAATGGAGCTCCAAATTTCAAGATCCAGCCTTCCATAAGGTGGGTCGCACAAGTGTCAGCTTGGTAATTTGGCATAGGAAATGCCTCCATGTATTTTGAATAATAGTCCTGGACCACCATAAAGCATATGTTACCCCTGAGAGTCAAAGGTAAATTTACAGCAATATCCAGAGCCATCCTATCAAATCTTGCGCCAGAAATTTCATTATGAAGCGGTCTCTTCCCTTTCCTAGGGAAATCTTTCACACGTTGGCAAATATCACAAGAAGCACACCATCGCTCTATATCTTCAGACATAAGTGGCCAGAAAAATGTTTGCTTCACCTTTCCTAGGGTCTTCTTTCTTCCAAAATGGCCACCTTGAGGAGAACCATGTAACATGCGGAAAATAGCCATCCTTATCTTCAACAGGCCAACGATAGCCATGTCAGAAACTGAGGCTTCTTCATGATATATCACATATAGAATCCCATTGCGTATTATCATCTTGCTGAGGAAACCATACAATACTCTAAACTCCCGTGTTTCTGCACGAATCTCCTGAGTGGAAAGTTCTTCTTTACTTCGAACCAGTGACTTGATTTTGGCAATATCTCTGTCTTCTCAACCTCTGAGCAAGGGAAAACTTCCTGCAAAAATCCTTTCTTCTCCTCCCATTTGCTCGTCATATCATCGACAGAAGATACCATACCAATAGGTTTGCAAGGGTCCTTCTCCTGATCTTCCTCATTCTTGAAAGAGCATCGGCATTGCTATGAAATTTTCCTGGCCGGTGGAAAATCTTAGATTGATCCACATCAAAATAAGCTAGAATAGACAGCCACCGAACCAAAATTCCACGGTCCTGGGTAAGACCTTAAAGTGCCTGGTCCTGGGTGAGACCTTAAAGTGCCTTTCTGTCTCTTTTCTCTGTCTCTCTCCCTTCTTCTCTATCTCTTTTTCCTGGGTATGATCATAAACTGCCTCCCTCTCAGCTCTCCCGCCCTTGATATAACACTTCAAAGTGTTGATAAGGGCGTAAAGCCACCAATCTCACTCACTCACACTCACCAAAATTCCATCAGCATCCTTGAAATTCAGGACCCATCTCAATGAAGAATGATCCGTACGAATGATAAATCTTGTGCCCCAGATGAAATGCTTGAACTTTTTCAAGGATTTAATCACCGCCAGCAGCTCCCTGTGCGTCGTACAATAATTCCTCTGAGTAGAATCCAATGATTTTTAGAAATAACAAAGAACTTTTTCTTCTCCGTCCTGTACCTGAGACAAAATCGAGCCAATTGAAAAATTACTGGCATCAGAATCGAGAATAAATAGATCATTCTCGGTTGGATATCCTAGGATAGGCTCAGAAATCAATGCACTTTTCAGTAGGCAAAACGATTTCTCCCGATCTTCATTCCATACAAATTTCGTATGATCCCTGAGCAGTTGGAACATAGGCTCAGCCTTCTCCGCAAATTCTGGAATAAAATCCCTGTAATATCCTACAAGTCCCAAGAAGGAACGAATATCTTTGATATTTTGTGGCTGTGGCCAGTGTGTAATAGCCTCAATCTTCTCCGGATCTGGTCTGCTCCCTTCGCTGTTAACTATTCTGCCTAGAAATCTAACAGAGCGCTTGAAAAGTACACATTTCTTTGGTTTCAAAATCAAACCAAATTTCTGTATTCTCTCAAAGACACATTTCAGATTTTCCCTGGCTTCTTCCAATGATTTCCCATAGGAAATTATATCATCTAAGTAAACCATACATTTTGTCCAGCGCAATCCTTGTAACATACTCTCTACTATGCGTTCAAATGTGGCTGGGGCATTGCATAGCCCAAATGCCATCACATTGAAACGAAACAAGCCTATATGGGTGACGAATGCAGATTTTTCCTTCGATTCTTCATCCAATTCCACTTGCCAATAGCCTGATTCGAGATCCAGGGTAGAATAATACATGTTTTTCCCAAGAGCATCTAGACTTTCGTCGATTCTAGGTAGGGGGAACGCATCCTTCTTTGTGATATCATTTACTTTGCGATAATCCACACAGAAACGAATGGAATTATCTTTCTTTTTGACCAGAACAATCGGTGATGACCATGGCGAATCACTAGGCGAAATAACTCCTTTATTCAACATCTTTACTAGCTCTTCTTCCACTGTTTTTCTCCTGCCTATGGGTAAGCGGTGATAGCTCTGCTTGATAGGTTCCGAATCTCCAGTGTTTATGTGATGTTTCACGTTATCCGTTCTGCCTAGGTCTCCTCCAGGTTTTTTAAATATATTGAAAAATTCCAATAGGTCAGATCTAACCAAATCTTTCTCCTTCTCAGTGGTTATATCACTCTGAGAAACCAGTTGTTCCAGGTATTGAGGCAGATTATATTCAGTCATTGCCGGATCACGAGCAATTGTTTCCAATAATACAGTAATTCGCTCATCCTCCAAGGTAGAATTTTCAGGTTCAGCGATGTCTATCGACTCATCATTCCCAGTGTTCTCTATTTGAGAAACCACTTCAGCAACGCCTAATATCTCACCCTCTTCAATGAATTGTGCCTGGTTGGTGATATTCATCACAGGCAACCCATACAACTCCTCCTCTTCTCTATATCCTATCATGGTAGGAAAATTCACTAATCCTCTGTCATCGTCTATGTACATAGGAGGCTCCACAAGGAAATCACATTTGCTCATGCCATTCCTAGGGCCAGTCCAGATTGCTTCTACCATCGTCACTGAATTCTTCTTAATTTTAGTTCTTTCCTTAACTCTCAGGGCTCCATTATTCGATACAAATTCACAAAAAGTTTTCTTTCCATTTATATCAATCTCCCCAGTTTTGCTTCTAAACGCCATGTCCACTGCCATCTGGAAATCTAAGCCTAATATTCCGGATTCTCTATGGATACGTCCAACGAAAAATCTCCAGACATGCAACTTTCCTCCAAGATCAAAGTGGAAATTAGCAACACCTAACAAGGTTATATCACTGCCATTAGCAGCAATGACCTTATCCGAAGTGGGTAACAATGAAGGTGGGTTGATCATAGAGGAATATATACCCTCATCGATCAAGCTGATGGAGGCTCCAGTGTCCACTAATAGGTGATACAAATCTCTTCCAAAAGTAGCAGGTACATACCATCTTGCTCCTTTTAAGTTAGGCAGACAATAAATATTTTCTTCAGGCCTGGTCACCAGTAATAAATCAGGAGCTTCAGGGGCCGCACCCTCCCCTAAGAAAGAAGGTCCTGAAGAATTATTCGTTGCTGTAATTGTCTGGTCGGAAAAGCCACTTTGAGATAGGGTGGTTGAGTTGATGGCCTTGTCCAACACAACCACTAGTCGTTTCCCTCAAGACCAGCCATGCTTTTACCAGATTTCTGATCTAAGATTCCGGATTTGTTCTTAGCATCAAGGAAACCTTTACATGAAAAGGTAGAGTGTCCGGCTGTATCACACCACTTGCAATAAGGAGTCTGAGATGATTTATTCCTCCAGGGTCCACTTTTCCTGTATCCCGACCACTTTGTTCTCTCTCCCAAAGCATTTATCCCATATTCCTCCTCATCTGATTCTTCAAACTCAGTCTCAGTTGTATGAGAAACAGCAGCAACTGTAGTCAACACATCAGAGCTGGCATTAACTCCAAAAAGTGTTTTTATTCCACTTTTATAAGTCCAGGGCATCGAATAATGACTTAGGCTGACGAGCATGAACTTCCAATGCAATCTTCTTGTCCAACATGCCTTTAATGAACTGCTGAATCAGCAGCCGAGTATGAAAATTATGTCTTTCACCCGGAAAGGCCCAGATCATCAAAGATCTAAGATGAACTGCAAAGGCATTTAGATCCTCGCCAGGAATTTGCTTTCTTGAATAGAAGGTATTTTCTCGGTCTTCAGGAGTACCTCCTCCATATATCCTACATAATACGGTGACTAAGTCCTGATATGATCCTTCAGAGATGTCAAAATCATTAACAACGCTTGCAGCCTCGCCTTTACATTTGGAGAAAAGCACCTTCATCCTTGTTTCCTGAGACCAATTGTTAGCAAAGCTAATATTCTCAAATTGAACAAGATATTGGTACCAATCCTTTCCCTCGAACGCAGGAGGCATAGAGCATTTGGGCTTCTCTGACCATTGAGTCACAGATAGATTTGTGGAAGAATCCTTGATCTTGATTGGACAAATATTTTCTTCCTCCTCAAATTCCACAGCATCAAACAACGACAGAGATCCTCGTGATTTTCTCTGAAAAGAAACTTTTTTCCCTCCATGGTGTGTTCCAATATGGCCGTACAAAGGATTGGAGTCCAATGATTTCCAAAATTCAGTATCTCTCACATCAGACCCATCTTTCATTTTAAACAAACTTTTGGTTTCATTTAACTCAGCTTTATTAACTCGAGCTTCACTCTTCCAATAGTCCACGTTTTTCACTGCATCATCGACATTAGCTTTAGCTAATTGCAGTTCCGTATTAATCTTCTTCAAGGCATTTTCCTTCGAAGTAACTTCCTTATGCAGCAAATCTGTATCACTAGTAGCTCGATCTAAAGCATCTCTCTGGCGAATAAGGTCCTCCTGGAGCTGATCCGTTGTATTTATGGCAGCATCACATTCACCAGCTACATCCCTAAATTCGCTTTTTGTCAAAGCCAATACTCTATCAACATCTTCCTTGTCTTTAGCTGCCTGTAAGATGTAATCCCTGATCTTAGGATCCACGTCCTTGAGTTCTATGCCAGCTACTATCCCCTTCGCTAAATCAGTAGCCATGTTTAATCCTTCCTGTGACTCCAAGTCCGTTTATTTTGAGAAGAAATACAAAAATATACTAAGTAAAAAAAACAAAAAGCAGTCCAATCGCGTTTGAACCCTTCAGGAGAAGAAAATCAAAAATCTCTCCAGAGCAACAGCAAGGCGAAGTAGTGTCCACACCATCCAGGAGTCTAACCAGTGAACATAAGTTGTCTTATATCACACTGCCCAAAAATAAAAATAAACCCAAGTTTAAATATTCCGTGTTAATTTGAGATGTATCCAGACGATATCCAATGACTATCTCCAGCTCCGGACACTTCCAAAGAAAAATGGAGACAAAGATCCAATGAGATCCGGAGGATCCTGGAGGTCCGGATGGGTCCGGATAGCGAGAAAAATAAGCAGACTGTTTATATATATTCCCTTGAAACTTCAATGTCCAGCAGACAATCCAGTGTTCTAGGAAGAAATACAAATGTGTTTTTCCTTCACACTCACGGCACCAGTGTTGCGATTCTTGCCTATGTTCTTTCCAATGTCTTTGTGGCCATCATTGTACATCTGTCTTTCAGCTCCGGCTTAATATTAATCGATATTAAATAATGATATTTCGTGATCGTATAGGTTTACTTCTGCGAGAATAAATATATTATGAATATCGATAGCAGGAGATGGGAGGAAAGGAACTATAGTGGCCGGATTAAATTAAAGTTCCAAAGGACCAAGGGTTGAAATATTCTATGTTTCAAAAGCGGCTCCGAGCTATAACATCAAGAGTGAAATACTTCTTTCATATGTTCTCTTTATTCCTCCTTGTGTGTTGGGTTGAAGACCTTGCTCCTCAACCCGATTAATATACAAATACATTGGGTATATCAATAATATTCAACACAAGAACAGACTATGTTTGCAATACAAATCAGGAATAATTAAATAAATATAATGATGAAATAAGTACAAACTTGTACATAAATAGAGAAATATGTGATAACCATCATGGTTAAAATCCGGATGGAATAATATGAATGGTTAATTAATAATAAATTAATCAAGTAATACAAAGTATAAATATCATAATGAGTTGAAATGTAGACTCCTAGTAGCGTCCGGAGGTACTACCCGGAGGTGGCCGGATCCGGAGGTGTCCGGATCTGGAGCTACCCGGAGCTCGATGGAAATGTTCATATAGTATAGTAGAATCGTTACAATACCACTAGGCCTTGCTCTTTTCTTTTTTCTATTATTGAGACAAGTCAGTTCGTTATTGGTAGAGGGCGACAGGTCGCTGTTGGTACTATCCTGATTCCAGGTTCTTTACCAGTGCTGTAGATACCTTCTTCGCCGATTTTGCCGTCACATATTTCGTTGCTGGTGTCTTTGTACGTCAGTAGTGGCTGAGCCTTGAATTTAGTTGGTCATTTGAAAAATGACTGTCTCCATGCATCGATTATGCACAGTTGTTTGTTTACAGCCTGAGGTATGACCACATCCCTTGCTTGGTCGTGTCGTTGCATGTTTTTCACCCACTTCTGTCGCAAGATGAGGTTTCCTTCACATATACTTATATCATCTCGTGTGGTATGCCTCAGGGAGTCAAATTCCTTTTGAGTGTGTGTTGTGACCTCGGATTGGCGTAGCTCTGCGTAGTATGACAGCAGTATCGCCAGTCTGTACTGTTGTGGGGCCACGAAGAACCTTGCGTAGCTGACTATTTTCTTTATTGTGTCCGAGTCTATCGCCTGCTTCGGTTGTGGTATATGTGTCTTCGTCCTTGTGACTGCATCCAGAGCCAGGCCGACCCTGTATGAGAACAGCTGGTGGCTTGTATCACCCCTTCTCCTGAAATGTTCCCTGGCGGCCGAAACATAGTTGTGCACCGACTTAGGGCTCGCCAGGTAGGTCCTGAGGTATTCAACATAGGCACATGCCTGTGCTGTCATCATACTGTCTGGCTGGATCTTATACATGTAGGTGTAGGCAAAGAATGCCCTCATGGCCGTCCGGTGGTTTTTGTTTGTCCCGGGTGCCCTTGCTTCCTGCTGCGATATCTCAGCCTTCTTCATAAGCCAGCTGAGGCCTGGGTCTGAACTCAGAGGTCACATGGATTAGGGATAGCTTGCATCTGTATGATCTGGGTTTCTTGACCCGCAAACCTCTGTTCTACTGTTGCTAACTCTTCCCATTTAAAGACGATTCTGATGTGGCATAGTGCCTGATATAGCCATAGCTTTCTCGCCCCACTCATATGCTCCTTTTCCTTCGAGCCATCTCTCAGCGTGTCTAGGGCGGTCCTATCGCTGGTGATGATCTGGAGTGTTATTGCCTGTAACTCGTCTTTTGTCACAGCGCTTATGATGTTGGCCATATTATCAATCTCTGCCGATGTTGTGTTTTCATAGCCGTCAGTCTGTATAGCCACTACCCGCCCTGAGTCGTCAGTTGCTTTAATTTTGTTCTGCTCGCTTAGCACAGTGACTACTGCTGCAACACTCCTCTCTGGGATAAGTGCCACGCCGTTCCAGTCTGTGACGCACATTTGTAGCCAGGTAAGGTCTTTTTTCATTTCTTCTGACACTGTTGTCACCGCGCTTGTCATGTCTCGTAAGGCCTCCAACAGCCTCCTCATGAAGATCTTTGCTGCGGGTATGCACTTTGATATGTAGAGTGCTCGGCCAATCATAGACTGTTTCCGTGAGATGCTGTTTGCTCTGGCCATCTTCTTGGAATCTTCTTGTGTCTCTCTCAGTTTCTCTGGAGGCATACGGATGGACATCTCATTCGAGTTAAATATCACCCCTAGCCACTTGATTTCTGTTGCTGGGGGCTGTGCCTTGCTCTCGGCTTGTGGTAGGCCTAGTTGTCTCATCATGCTGCATGCATATTCGTATGCATCACTGGCTCTGGTGTTACCACTCTCCCAGCCTACCATGTCGTCTAGATACATCAGCGTATTATATGTTGCTACTCCCATGGCTGCTGTCATAGCGTTGGCGATGCGTTGCATGTGCATGCTCGACTGCCTCGCCCCGAAGGGCATACTAATGTCCATATAATAGCACTCTTCCCATTTGCAGACCAGAAGTGGCCAGTCCAGTGGGCATGTACGAAAGTTTTTATATGCACGTTCTATATCTAGGGTGTACATGAGCCTGCCTCTTCCGGAGCCTATCAGGCTGGCAACAAATTGGTCAACAGTAGGCAATGCATGGCTTTGTGTATGTCCCATCACGTAATTCTGTCCAATATAGGCATTTACAGACATTTGCTTGGAAAAGACATGTCGAGGATTTTTTTTTTTTTTTTTTTTTTGAAACGTTTTTATTCATGTAGTTGGCCTGACACCTTCTCACAATATAGTGATTTTCGTGGGCATCAAAAATGACCCTCCTCTTTCCTTCCGTGCCTTTGGGCCTTGTCATAAAAGGGTTGCTATGGTTCCATTCATCAAATGGTGGGTGACTGAGGGGGCCATACACTGCGCCGACTGCAACTTCGGTGGCTATATATTCCTTGACGTGTTTGGGGTAATTTGTAGCTGAGCTGTGATTGTCTAGCTCAATGGTGTCAGATACTGGGCCCATGTAGCCCAGTGGGAAGCCATAACTGATGCATGCTCTGCATGAGTTCTTCATCATTTAGAACACATGTTAAAAACCAATTCCACATGTCTAGATTGAGACGTGTGGGAAGTATTTCTTTTGCTTTGAGTGCGTTGGGCACTCCAGTCCTCTTAACACATTCGTATAAACACACAATATCATTGTCCAGCACGCTGAGCTTGGCACTTGGCCATCTGTTTTGCTTGAACCACCGTAACTCATTAGGTCCGGGGACCTCACTGTCACTGATGGTCCTGGGTCTGGCCGCGCAGATCTTACGTATACAATCAAATTCATCGTAGCCACATATGTCTTGAACATCACACTTACTTCTATGTGTTATATATACAGGTTTTTGAGCTGGTTCGTCGGGTTTTGTGGTTGCAGAAGCGTGGCTGTCATGCATGTTTGTACTCCGGCTGGGGGCCGCCATGTTTAACGTTGGAACATGGTCTGTGATTGGCCCTTCTGGCCGAGGGAGCGCCAGCAGTCTCCCCATTGGCTGGCGCCCGACCTCGACCTTTGAGGCTCCTCCGCCTGCCACATGACTTTCGTACGGCCATGAGCATGTGTCGTAACATAAACATAAACATTGACACTCGTGTTCACAGTCGTAGCGCGTGCAGACATTATCATGTATTTCACAGACATTTGTATATGTGGTTTCGTACTCAAACTCACATTTTTGTGTCCCGATTGTGATTGGCAGGCCCCGCGGCTCCTTTCCCGCGGGAGAGTCTAGTTTTTTGGAGCAGTGGTGTTATATTGGTTGTACTGGGTTGGCTGTGGGCGTGGCACATATGCCTGCTGTGTAGGCATGGCTGTCAGTGGCGGTGGCTGCATCATGTATGCGGTGTTCACGGGAGATGGCTCCCGGCTGCCTAGCTGCTTCATCTTCTGGCGTTTCATGCACTCGGAGGCTGGGTGCACATGTTTACTGTTGATATTAACGGCCTGACAATATGCACAAATATGGCTGAATGCCACCTTCTCCCCTTTGTGCCCGTCCTTCTTGCTACATACCCTGCGTGCGTTGTATGTTGGGCATGGAACAGTGAGACTCTCGAATATGGCTATGCTAGTGGCGGCCATCGACATCCTCATCCGTTCATATTGTATAGTGTCCATATTGTGCCATGTTATCTCTCCCCTTTCAATCTTGTCGAAGATAGCGTTAGTCCATCTAAGCACATTTGACCACAGCCTCTCCCATGCGTCTTGACAGACCTGGTTGAAATGTATGAGCAAGAAAGGCTTGTCCGCCTCGTCAACTATGTTGTTATCCATGAGCATAGATGTAAATGCATGTGCGTATTCCATGAATGACATTTTATCTTTGGCCTCTGCCCTGTCTTTCGCCAAGACGAGCCCGTATCGGTCCAGGAACATATGGGGGCGAGCTATCACTTTCCTCGTATATCAAATGCTGGATTACCTTTAATCAGTGAGCCTTGGAATAGTGGCGAAGCGTGCTCCATTTGCTCCTCCAAGTATTGTTGTGCCAGCTGATCGCCAGAAATCGGGTGGTGGGGCCGAAATATGGATCGTAAGCGTTAGTTCCGTAAAAATTCAAATTCACAGGGGAAAAAAAAATCGCCGCATAAAAAGCAATACGTGACATCTAGCCAAACAAGTAGAAACCAACATAATGTCATAAGTACAGCAAGCAAAAGTACTAGTGGGTAAAATTTCTGGACTCTCTGCGACTACCGCTTTTGAAAAAAGCCACCATTGGCTATTCACAAAAATTAGAGCAGTCGTACCGGTTATCACGGTCCTACGCATATAGTAGGAGAAACAGAATTGCTGCCCACGAAATAAATGCTCATTCAGCTTTTTTTCCTGCCTCAGTACTAGCTTTGTTTCATATGCATCGAAAAGCTCACACTGCAATACACTATACATGTGAGAGCTAACCCCAAAAATCCAGCCCACAAACTCATATTTGACAACAAGAACACTGTGTATCGGGAGAAGCCAAATGCCATCAAGCCAATGGCAGTGACAGCAAGGACTTTTTTCCGAGAAGCTGGTGTACCAATGAAAAGAGTAATGACTGAAAAACCACCAGAGACTCCACCATGGGAGCAAAAAATAGCCCTGGTTATCCTGGACCTTGACACAAACAAGAAAACTGGGACTCCTGTGCATGTATTTGAAAAACAATACAGTGAAATCAGGACACAGTTTGAGAGCCATACAGCCATTTTCACTGATGGTTCCAAAGATGGTAGTCGTGTTGGATTTGCCGTGCATACACCATTTGGGAACTTAAAGAAGGCTCTCCACAAGGAAAGCAGCATCTACACTGCTGAAGGAAAAGCACTGCTTAAGGCACTTGAATGGGTACAGGTCTCACGGATGAAGAAATTCATCATATTCTCAGACTCGCACCCATGTCTAGAAGCTGTGACCAACCTTTATCCTAAGAACCCAATCATACAAGCAATTCAAGAGACATACACTGAAAACAAAAGACGGACAAAGAAGTGGTGTTGTGCTGGATGCCAAGCCACATTGGAATAGAAGGAAATGAGGCAGCAGACATTGCAGCCAAAAATGCATTGAGGCGCCCTGTTGGGGCTGACCAAATGCCATACACAGACATTGTACCTGTGGCGCAGGCACATGTCAAACGTAGCTGGCAGTGCACATGGAATGGTGTTAATAGTAACAAGCTGCGAGCAATCACACCATCAATCACACCAAAATTCAAAGATGATAACCTGACAAGACCCGAACAGGTGATACTGACCTGTCTTCGTACTGGTCACACCAAACTGACTCACAGGCACCTTTTAAAAGGTGAAGTGGCTCCTGTATGTCAGACATGCAACACTCAACTGAGTGTAGAGCATCTCTTAATACATTGTCAGGCAACCAAGAGAAGCAGAATAAAATTCCTGCAAAATCCTGCATAAGATTCGAAATCCGACCTCGGTGGCTTGACTATCGTTGAGCTTCGTCTAACACGAGGCCCGGGTAATGACGTCATAGTCACGGGGATTCCCCACCGGAACCCTACCCAGAACGAGGCCCATGTAATGACGTCATAGCAGCAGGGAATCCACATCGCCGTATCATGTGTGTACATGATTGGCTATGGGGTCCACACGATTAAAGCTAAAAAACGAAACGATTTGGATGCATCGGGAGACGCCATAGGAGGGAGGGAAGCAGGTAGGGTCTTGATAGTGTTGGGCGGGATGGTGGGGCTACAAAAACACTCCATTCCGTGTTTAGTAAAGCAAATAACCCAAGAATTCTCCTGTTGTGACGATATCCTGGTGCCACATACCATCTAGACTTAGTTAGCTATCCTTTTGTCTGGAAAAACATTGAATTTGTGGCCCAGCAATGCTGTTTTCAATACATTCATGCACCCTCTATCTGTTGTCACTCACTCCTGCCATGTTTACATAGCTTCAGTACTAGCCACTGCCACCATTACATTACATAACACCCACACTCACAGGCTTGTTGACAACATGTAGGCTATTTATAGGGTGGGTGGTGGAGCCTATACTGGTGGTGAGTAGGCATTATTAACACTAAATCAAATGGATATTGTAGGTAGGAGGCGTAGAGACAGAGTGGGTGGATGGGTTGCAGGCCATTATATTTCCTTCGAAATAACAAACTTAATCTTACTAAACTAACCATGCAAAACCTATGTCAGAGATCCTATTCTTGTGTGGTCATTTTCTGGACACTGCAAGTCTGCGAGCACATGCTTCCAGGATAATATGAATCTATTTTTTTTTAGCTCTTTTGTTTAATAAAGGGTGGTTTTGGCTGCCACTCTGTTGCACCCACCTAGTTTGAGTCATCTTTGAAGAAAGGGGATATATAATATATCTACTACCTACTGACCTAGGACCACTAATTTAAGGTTAGGGTTAGGGTTATAATAAATATTAGGGACATTTAGCAACCCCTACGCTAACGCTAACGTAAACGTATCTTTTGTGAGGACTACGTCACCACTAGGTGTGCTATTCTTAGCTTGCTACCTGAGATATGGACGTCAATTATGCTAAGAGGTGTGTCAATACGTTCCCAAAATAATGGACAATTATCATTTCATTTTTATGTACAAATGAGCGGGAGGTGTTTTTCTTTGTATACAGGTGTAAAACACTACTCACATTCATGAAATTGTGTGGGGTTTTTTTTGCCCTCTGAAAACACCTCTCCACCACTAAAACTGATAGAATTCTGTCATTACATACGGCCCACCCTATCGTGAGAAACTAGCGTTTACGTTAGCGTTAGCGTTAGCGTTAGCGTTAGCGTTAGCGTTGTGGTTGCTAAATGTCCCTATTGTTATCAATCCATGTACTCCATTCCACCTCCAGGACGACGGTCCTGGGTGAGACCTTAAAGTGCCTGGTCTTGGGTAAGACCTTAAAGTGCCTTTCTGTCTCTTTTCTCTGTCTCTCTCTCCCTTCTTCTCTATCTCTATTTCCTGGGTATGATCATAAACTGCCTCCCTCTCAGCTCTCCCGCCCTTGATATAACACTACAAAGTGTTGATAAGGGCGTAAAGCAACCAATCTCACTCACTCACCTCCAGGACGATATAAAAAAATCAGTGCATAATGGTGGGTTTGCCTATATTTCATGTTTATACCGCTAGAGGTCAGGAGAGAGACGCCCTCGACCATTCTTTTACTTTCTCTAGTTAGCACAAGGGGGTAGCACTGACGTTAACGTGCACCTATCGGTCTACGTATCATATTATTTATCAACGCACACGTTAAGTTACATTACTTTTTCTAGTCTTTGAAATTTTAAAGGTTATTTTTGTCGATTAGAGAATATTTTTCTTATCATATTCATTTTTGCGAGGGGTGGGAGAGGAGGGGGATTCTTAGTTGGAAATTGAAGGAGTCCGGACTCATAGGATCATCACTGTAATATCGTCCAAATCGCTAATCATTATCTTTATGTTGCTAGGGTAACATCAACACATACCTCAGTGCAAAGGCACTAGAGCTAAGACTGCCCGATCTTATTTATAATTCATATAGAATCGTAACGATTGCATCCATCTGCACGATTTTATTTTTTGCTTCCCCCCCCCCCCCCCCATCAGTTCTCTCACAAAAGGTAAATAGAAAAACTGTTCGGATATATCCGATTGGTTGAAGACATCCATAGTGATGTGTCACAGGAAAATGATTCACAAGTCGCAAAAATGGATTTTGAGATATGCTCATAATTTGAAAAGATGAGATCAAGCGGATTCCAATGATAGTAAACAGTAGGGCATCTGATAAGTATTTCTATATTTTAAGTTTAAATTTGGTATTTTTATTTTTGAAAAAAGAAGAAGATTTGCAATATATGTGGGTGGACAATTACTAGTAAAGTAACTGAATGTATTTTATAGGATGACCTTCGGAATTTAACGATGTATTTGATACACTGTCCTGAATTTGGTACATATATTCATATGAATTAATGGTCCACACCTTTAAAGATTTAGAACATTCGAACAAGATGTCTTATGGAAATAAAAATCTATTATCATATTATTATTATTATTATTAAAAGACTAATATCAATTTGCGACTTGTGACTCATTTTCCTGTAACACATCACATAAGACATGCATCAAATATAGAACGCAAAACCTGTTTGATGAAAAATTCAAATTTATTACATAAAAATGAGACCCTGTTCAAATCACATGACCATGATATATATTATATAATAATGTATACAGTACAATTATAAGTTATTTACAGATAGCTTACAGTATTCCTAAACTGCGTTTCAGTCATAACGTTTGCAATAGTTTAACACTACTACTACTAGGGAAGCATTTGGTAAAACCGTTGAATTGTTATAACTGACACACAGTGTACTCGATTATGACTACCACTCAGCTTCTACCACTAGGAACTATCTATACACATGTATTAGTAGATAAATAGGCTTCTTCGACGACCCCATTGTATTTTACACACTAATACATCAAAGGAAGGAATTATTTTTCCTGAATATTTGACCTGGGTACCTGAATCTCCAATGTCAAGAAATTCTCAGGGTTTGAAAGGCGTTCCGGGAGGAGGGCCCAACCTCCTGGTTGTTTAAATTATTATTTGTCTAAAGTAAACAAAATAACAGATCGGTTTCTTGGTAGAAGTTACATATTTTGGCCAATTGCTTAGCCACCTAATTTAAATCACACATAGAATTTCCTAAACCGCCAAGTCAAAAAATAAGCATATGGGTTAGATCGTCAGTAAATGTACAATTGGTAGCTCTACACATTTAGACAATTTTTGCTGAAAAATGTAAAATACCGGGGATATCTGAGTGTATTTGGTGTCGCGTTGATTTATAGTATCTGTTTTGCTATGTTAAACTGCATTTTGAAGGTCATTTCTGTCTTAAATTTGAGTTATTTCAGAGAATAATTATTAGTGAAGGCGAATTGTACATTTTCTGAAGATCTGACCCATATATGTAATCAAACGGACAGAACTTTTCATCCCAAATATGTTAATACGATTTTGTTGCACAAAAGGTAGGGCAAGCTATTTAGAAAATCAACAATCAATCATTAGAGAAATGATTTCGTACACAATTGTCAATATTAATCACAATAGGCTAGACGGCCCATATATCAATTGGTCTGACTATGCAAAGGTATATTTCCAAATCCTAGCTCAAATTCGTCGTACGCTCCACTAGCAAGGTCGTTACTTCAGTTAGGGGAAGGACAAAAACAGATTGATAATCAACTATATTATATATGGATTGATCTATTTGTTGACCCAGGCCTTTGCAAGAGAAATATAAGTACAAACAAACAAAGAGGGGGAAATACACACATCTGAAACTGTACATTGCATTTTAAACGAGTTTCCCTTGAATTCACTATTCTCAGAAATTATGGCCAGAAAATGGTGATGCTGCGTCTGAAATGTGGTGTAGCAGATTCCTTTGGCTGGCTGCATATAATGCATAGGTGGAACACATACAGGCTAGACAGGCCGGTGTCAGAACGAAAAATGACCCCATCCAAGACTGACCCATGCAATGGTCACTTTTCGGCATCGTCGAATATTGATCCCCATCTATCTGTATCTCCCCCTCTTATACCACTTCTAAATGGTCATTTATATGTATACATAAGTTCAGTGAAAAATTAAATTTATTGAAATGTTAAGTAATCACATATATGAGCATATAGAGAGTCAATATTCGATAGATATAATTGTTTGACTGTGAAGAGAGATTACTGACGACATTCTATAGCAGACATTATCCGAAAATTATTGGGGAAAATGTGTTGGTAAATTTACAAAAACAAAGGGTCACTATTTGATAGATGGTAAGTCATGACCCCTAGAGTCTTTTTTTACATCAAAAAGTGACCCTGGACCAGTTTTCTACAGGGCCAGTTTTCAATATGACACCGGCAACCCCATGGTAGGTGTCTCTGATAGAAGGTTATTATTGCTATTACGGTCCTAAAGCTGCATTCTCAGTTATTCCGACAAACAAAATCTTAGCAAATTTACCCATATTGTTTGACCTATGAATGCTAAATTATTCATTTTGGTGTACACTATTTGCAATATGGCTGTCTTTAAATGTAGAACTCATGAATAATCAATTTCCCTTCATTTTAAAAAAGATTTGAGAAAAAATAGTTTTGGGTAGATTCAGTTGAGAATGCAGCTTTAAACGAGGATGTTAGACTTTTACAGGGGAATGCTACAATGTCACCAAATTACATATCTTCGGTACAGGACCTATGATACCTTAATGATAACAAACCTTGGTCACTCACACCTACCTACAGATGAAAAATATCCATTCATCTTAGATAGAATTATAATAGATCAAAGATTCTGGAGCCAGCACTGGTTTGTTACATGGTATATGGGAACCCCTATAACACACAATTTAACTCATTTTAAACCTTTTCCGTCTAAAATATTAGTAATAATTCATTCAAGGAGCTGATTGTACGAGGGCCTGACCAGGTGGGTTACCAGCTGGTTCTATATTGTATAGCAATGAAGTAATGCAAATCGCTAGGAGCTGCCAACATAAATATATTACCTGAAAGCTAAGTATAGTATCATGCAATCTAGGCCACCAATACATATCAAGTATTTCATGTATAATATCAGTTCCTACACAATGGTTCTCACAGTGTGGGTATGAATATATAAATGTGTGTCAGGAAAATAAATAATTACAATGGCAACTTGCACGGCCCACTCTCATACCACCAAGAAGGCCGAATGCTTTTCCTAATGAAGGATTTTCAAATTTGTTACGAATTGCATTGATAATCATGGGGTTTGTTTGTAGTATGTTATTGATATTTATTTAGCTACCTATCACAAACTATCCCTGCTGGTTGATGGTACAGTATATGTAGCTTTTATAGGCGTTCTACCTACTAGCTCGTGAATATTTATCTGGGTTTTGTTTAAGAAAGAAGGTTGTCTGTTAACGGTCTTTCCCTCCCACCCCTGCTCATTCCGATACATTCTCAGCTATTACAACAAAAAGAATCTTACCAGATTTATAATATATTGCGGCAGGCCACCGAAATACAAACTTTCAAAGGTTTTGTCTAATGACTTTTAGATGCATAGGAAAAGGAATAAAAACTTTAGTTTGTGACCGATATTAAATGGGGAATACAGCTTTAAACTTGGTCGAATTCAGTTAAAGACCTTGAATATTTCATTGATCAACTATATCATTAGTTGTGATAGGTTGCACAATAAATCCCAAACTATATTATAATAAATTTAACTATACAAATAATACAGGCCCATATGTATCATTCTTTATGATTGTCATGTTTTCGACCAATACCATCTTTCAACTTAAACAGGCGCAGATATGCAATACTAATTACTGATACTGATAGATAGTACACTGCATTATCTGAGTTTCCACAAGGAATACATATAGTTCTAGATAATATATGGGTCAGATTTTCAGACAATGTACAATTGACAGCTGTACACATTTAGTAAATTCTGCTAAATAAGGCTGCAATTTGGTCAATACTAGGTAAATTCCAGTATATTCGCCATTGCATTGATTCTAGCAATCTGTTTGGTTAGATTGAACTGTATTTTGAACTTGATTTTCATCTGAAATTTGGGTTATTTGAGAGAATTGGTGATGGTGAATTGTACATTTTCTGAAAATCTGACCCATATGCATACACATAGGCTACACAGTCACCATGGATAGAATCGTTTTACCCGTACCAAGTGAAAAAATATATTTAGGCCTTTTACTTTGGGATACCTCACAATATTCCATCTTGGAGCACATCTAGAAGTTCAAGTCTGAGGGTGTGACGACCTAAGAAATATCAATCAGAAATATTGGACTCTCTATTCATTTTATACCAAATTTGGACTTGATTCATTTTAATATAAAACTAACTGTCCAAATATTTCGTTTGGGTGTTTCTCAAATTTCATATGTATCGTTATCTCATCGTTCAGCATTCAATTCCCAATTTTTAGAATAATAAGTTCCTGTTGCCTCTTGCATTGACAAGTAATCATTACCAGTTGAAAAAATATTTAAGCTCTTTCTTTACTAGCTTTGTTATAATCTTTTACCATCTTCCTTCACTCATCTTTCTACACGTTTCAAACATATACTTCAGATAGAAATTCCTGGGTTTGGTGTTAGAAAGAGTGTCGATATTTCCAGTCTACAAATACGTTTTACCCTGGTTTTTCATCATAATAATGACATGGCAAAGAAATGGGTTGAGAACACACTTCTTGGTGATTCATATAAATAATAGTTTCATCGATATCTCAGAGTTTGACAGTTATAATCGATAGAAGAACAAATTTACATTAATATTCAACACAGACACACTCAATATAATTGTGTTCACTATAATAATTATTATTATATCAACCAATTGGTTTTACTTGTCCGTTGCATATATATATATATTATATACACTCCTAAAACAACTGGTTCTATGGAGAACACTCGCCGCACTCAGTGTGGATTTACCACTGGTATGTTTGCCTTTAAGATCACCTCGACCCCATGAATCTTCCATTTCTAAGAGTGTATTATCATGTGGATGCACCAGCTTGTCCTCCTGTCCATGTGTCCACATTGGGTGCACCCTGTCTTCCTCCTCCTGTCCCTGTCCACCCCTACACAGGGGTGTCCGGTCTTCTGTCCATCCAGTCGGCTATCCGCGGCATGCATTCTATCCGCTCTTTGTGGGCCGTTAGCTTTGGGTAGTTCTCCAGTGGGGGAATCACCCCAAAGCCAGGGATCCAGTACCACGCGTTCATCACAGCTAAGTCTGCCCAGGTCAGCTGTGGGAGGTAATGAGGTATAATTAGTACTCTATACATACATATATTATATATGGTTGCTGGCACGTACGTCCCACACCGAATGGACCCACTGCAGTCACTTAATTAAGCCCGACGCACATTTGGCCGATTTGCCTCCCGATTGCCCCACGATTTGGGGTCTCCGTAGGATTTCATTTAAAATCCTGGTTTATGTTTTTGAAATAACATGAACCATGGTTTGAAATGAAATTTTAGGATTCATCAGGAGACCCAAATCGTGGGGCAATCGGGAGCCAAATCGGCCAAGTGTGCGTCGGGCTTTATAATATAGCAGAAGAGAAGCAGAAAACCGATTGCAGTGAAAGTGACACATGAAAAGAGAGAGGGAAATATGAGTAGATGGGTCAGAATTTCAGGAAATATACAATTCAACTTCGCCAATCTTCTCAAATAACCCAATTTTCAGACGAAAATAAACTTTAAAATACAGTTCAACCTAACCAAACAGATTGCTAGCGTCAATGCAATGCCAAATGTACTTGAATTAACCAAGTATTGGCCCAATTGCAGCCTATTTTAGCATGATTTACTAAATGTATATAGCTGCCAATTGTACATTTTCTAAAAATCTGACCCAGATACAAGACAAGAGAGAAGATACCTAAGGTGTAAAGAATGGAAGAACAGGCTCGAAAATGAAGAGAAACAACGAACGTGAGAATAGTAAAGGAATGACCTGAAGAACAGAGGGAGAAGAAAGAGACAGAATAGAAATGAATAATAAAAAATAATGCATTACATATATATGGTTGATTCTTATGAAACTTTTCTCCTTTTGGCCAAGGGGGTATTGAGCGTTATGCACATGTATGGTAACGATCCAACTTACTCTTGTTTGGGACCCAGTGCTGTTTACACATTGCCAACCAAAGCCAACACCAAAATATCTTCTGGTAAATATGTAATTTTAAAATGTATAATAGATAAATATGACTTGATATTTTTTTTATCAAAAAACGATGATTTGGGGTTATTTTCTTGACAAAGTCTGGTCCAATCACCACCGATGAGGTATTAAAGTGGCTAAGATAGTTAAAATGAGTAGTCATGGAATCGCGTGAAACTTTGTCAGTGTAATCATATATGATAGGTATAGCAATATCTGAAGTATTGAGTATCAGCATTGCGTTTTCATTCAATGATTAGTGAATATGTGTAATGAATGGGTTAGAACCTAAACCCATGTCAAATCCATGAGGAAATGGCTTTGGAGACCAGGAGGTGCTGCCAGATTTAGCCCTGGTGGCAGAATGCCCTTTGTACTGATCAGTGCCGACCTGGGGGTTACATAACTCCAGATGTCATCCCAACTGACAGTTTGAATATTGGATTGGCAAGCAAAAACGATTTTGCTCTCTATTTTACCACATATCTGATATAATATGAATGTTAGAGTTTTGATATCCACAGGAGTTATTTAGGAGGGTAAGGTGAATCAAATACTAGAAAATGAAGTAGAAATTCCGTTACTCGATAATCTAGCCAGCAACAGTGAGAAGTGTCACTTTAATAAAATGTCGCAATGAGATCTAACCATAAACATAGCATGGTAAGTAAGGCCCTAAACATTATATTTTATACCTTTCCTCAACCTTGTCCCCTTTCCACTCCCCACTTCCCACAAACACCCACACACAGATTCAGTCTAGGTCCAAACCCTCAAATCAGATAAGAATGGCATGTCTGTGATTAGACGCCTACTTCGCTAATCCGTTTCCAGGCCTAGGATTCGGCGTTCTTATGGGAATATAATGACATTTTACCGTCTTAATTGAATTACAATGGCACTTTGCGGTTTGAGGCGAAAGGCTTTCCCTCCGTTTGAAGGGACTCTCTCAACTTTGGGCCTAGACCGCATTAAGAACTTCAATAGTCTGACTACAGGTAATTATTACAACCATGAATTGTTTTAATCAGACCAAACTTACATCGTCACCAACAAAGTATTTGTCGCTTTCATTGTTGGATTCCAGGAGTTTCTCCATCATTTCCATGAAAACCGGCAGTTGCTCCTCATAGTTCCTTCTCATGGCTGCCTGTTAAAATAGAAGCAAAAATATGTCAAAAAATATTGTCGTTCAGCAATTTTGTCTTAAATACTTCGGACATGACAAATCATTTTGACTGTTGATACTACATTGGTAATTTCCTTCTTGGAAATCTTTTTCAGGTAACTGAAAGCAGTACAAATTATAATGATTTTTTAAATAAACATTTAACATTTTAACATTGATAAATTATTAAATTTATTAAAACAACAAATACCGAAATTTAACGTTATGCTGTTTTCCTTTATACAATTAACATTTTCTTCTAGATTATTATGTCCAGACTATGGCTAAACCCTTATATTAGATTAGATAAGAATAGTATGTCAGTGATTAGACACTAACTTCGCTAATCGGTTTCCTGGCCTAGGACTAGGCGTTATAATGGGATTTTAATGAAATGTGTTTGCGGTCTGAATGGAATCATAAAGGCATATTGCAGTTTGAGGCAAGAGACTTTCCCTCAGTTTGAAGGTGCTCTCTCATCTTTGAGCCTAGACTATATCACTTGGAAGTGACCTTCTGGTACTCAAGTTACAGATCTATCTGCGTAGTAAAAGTTTATTTCTCCAATGAGTTTATATATGGATCTCCACCTGTTGATATCACTTTTATTCAGAGTTTATTATAATATTGCCCTTCCTTTTATTGCCTTGAACACCTTCCTACAGACGGAGGCCTCTATGTTTCACTAGGCTCAACACCCACGGCCGTTAATGCTCAGCTTTTAAAACTTTTTATTCCCAAGGAGATTAGAATAGGGTGAATATAATAGGGACTATTTATATATATATAATGGGTCATATCGTCAAGATATGTACAATTCGCCTTCACCACTCCTTTCAAATAAATAACCCAAATAAATAGGAAAATATGGCTCAAATTACAACTCAATATAGTCGAAAAAAATTCTAAATCAACGCAATACTAAATTGATAGATTTAGTCAGATTTACCTAGTCATTTTAATGACATATTTCAGCCTAATTTTGCAGAATTTACTAAATGTGTAGAGCTGCTGATGGTACATTTACTGACGATCTTACCCACTCCATAATATATATATGTAGGGCGTTGGGGTGTGACTCCCGATCACCGTATTGCCATGAGCTCCACTTTGCCATAATTAGCTTTCGATAAGTTGCCATGTATATATATGTATAGGTCACACAAGTGCGGACCCATTAGAGCGGCTTCATTGACCTCACTTACTGTCCTCATCAATAGGGGGAGTAACTTTACCTTACTTACCTACTGTCCTCACCAATAAGGGGAGTTACTTTGCCTCAGTTCTGTTTACATTACTACAGAATGCACATCATTGCACTTTGGACAATTTGCCGAGAGCTAAATGCAACCCCTCTATAGACACAACGAAGACTACCTGGGAGAACCCCCTATTTTATATGTCCCATCAGCCAGTTAAAGGTGCATTCTACCAATCAGTTTTTACCTAAAGAGCCTAGTCCACTAAGCCCCTTCTCATGAGATTCTCACAAAATTTAGTGTAAAATAGTCCTCTGCGGCGCAAAATCGCATGAGAATCCACTTAGTGGACTAGACCGTTTACACTCTTATCTGTGTTCAGTATTTTAAGAAAAGAAAAAAAGGATATAATTGGGACTGAGGGTACAGTTTACTGCACCCATCTATCTGCCCAATATATTATATCACCAGTTGGATTTTCCTTTAATTTTCTTTTCAAAATGTAACAAAAATGCCAGGCAGAATAGAACACTCTAGGTCCAAACCCTCAGATTAGATAAGAATGGTATGTCAGCCTACTTCGCTAATCGGTTTCCTGGCCTAGGACTAGGCATTTTAATGGGAATATAATGACATGTTGCGGTCTGAATAGAATTATAATGGCACTTTTGAGGCGAGAGGCTTTCCCTTCGTTTGAAGGGACTTTCTCAACTTTGGGCCTAGACTGAGAAGGATAAAACGGGTTGGTGGATACGACCCTTTAGAGTGAATAACTGGGCCCCGGACAGGCAGGTGTGAGCGCAACTATTCATCTCGCGGAAACTTTATGGAGCGAAGCAGTGCCAAATATCCATCAACTCAAGAGTTGTAAATTACCGTTATGTGCATGTAACAACATCTAAATTGATGTACCCCCCCCCCCCCCCATCAACCCAACCTCACCCCCACCCCCACCACTCGGTGTCACTGAGTGCAAGTTAGTTCAATCTACCGGCCTATACGTCTATGTTGTTGATCAATTAGAGAAACCACAAGATGGAACCAAAACAGCTCCAGGCGGTTGAGGGGTTTATTTTCTTTTTTTTCCTTTTCCTCTTATAATGACAAGTTCATGCGTTTTTAATACAATTCAATTATGAGAGGGTAGTCGGTGCAAAGTGTCAGTGAGACGTTTGTCAATTTATCGTAGGCTTGAGAGAGCCCGGTAAACCCCCAGGGGCCTGTTTTGTGAACAATTATTGTAGGTTTTTGGATTAAGTATACCCCTCATGTGATCTTCTGCATTCCAGGGCGAATTTGGTGGAATGGTGTAAGTTTATTTTCGAAATAACATTAAACATTATATTTGAGATCTTTTAGAATATATCTCTAGGTTAGACATTAAAAAAGTGGCCTAGGGTAAGCTACATCTAAGTTCATGAAATCTAATTTTGTGTTACTTTTCTCTCCATTTACTGATAAAGCTGAATATGTTTTTACCTCTAAGGCTTTAAGTTCTATCCAACATATATCTACCATTGGAAGTTATTGTAGCCTCTTTTCTTACTGATAAAATTGTCTATTTTTAATTTTAACATTTGCTGACCTACTCAACTCATTGCCTGTCTATCTCTTTTTCTCTGTCTCTTTTCTCCCTTCTTCTCTATCTCTATTTCCTGGGTAAGATCATAAACTGCCTCCCTCTCAGCTCTCCCGCCCTTGATCTAACATTAACCTTCAATGTGTTGATAACGGCGTAAAGCAACCAATCTCACTCACTCACTCAACTGATTTCTTGCAGCTTATGAATATTAGATTTGGAATCTTGTAATACAGGTTCTCCACCAGTGTGAAGAATAAATAACTTCTTAAAGCTGCACTCTCAGTTAACATCAGAACTAAATTATCATTTTCATTTTTGTGTTGTTCTTTTCCAACCCATCTAAAGTTGTGGAGGAATTTGTCTGATTGTTTTTGCTACAGGGCAGTCCACATTTATATTTCAGGGTTCATGCGGAAATCCTATCCTGCGATGGCTTCACCTATTATCGCTCGCAGGCAGCTGTTTTCTCTCAGCCGATTTGATTTCCAATAATATATATAACAGCAGCAAAGCATCGATAAATTCAGTCCTTGAAGTCATAACATGTGTATCTGGTAAGATCTTTTGTTGAAAACATCTGAGAATACAGCTTTAATACATTTTGGATTTCGCTTAAAACAAATTATTTTCCAAAATGTAAATGTGGAGACAGGGAAACAAATCGGGGAAATCATCCACAATTTTGGTGAAATGACATTCAGATGGGCTGGACAAGAACAGACACAAAAGGAGGTGCTTTTGGTCGATGTTAACTGAGAGTGCAGCTTTAAATGATAGAAAGGGAGACTCACCTTCTTCTGTTCATTCTTTTCCCGATACGCGGGCATAATTGGCCTGAGCATATCGTCCACACAGTCTATGATCATGTCGGCCTTTGCTTGGTCCAAGTCACTTTTACCTGCATAGCCTGCAAGGAAGAAAACATATTGAAGATTATCAGATACATTGAAGATTATATTGAAGATATCTATCTGCGAGGTTTAATAGGGGAGTTGCATAGCCGCCATTTTGAATCTTGATTCGCATGGAACTATTGGAGTAATGGTACAGTATAATATCTTTAGAAAACATGTTATATTTAGCATGGAATATTACCAGTGCTCTAATGTCAATATCCATGTGTTTTACATCTTTCCATGACACAAGACTTCATCTTTCCCATCATGCATTTGGTTTTTATCGATCATTTATACAACCTATGATATTGGTGAAAACATTTTTGCAATTTTTGATAAAAATGTTGCTACATTTTTGTATGTCAGATTTCAACAGAATCCATCCCGGCATGCACTGCAGTAGACATGCGCAGTGAGACATGCAAATCCCCTATTAATGCGGCAGCTGGGCGATAATGAATCCCTTCAACAATGTGGCTTTGTTTCAGTTCAGAGCAAGAGAAGACGATGAATCAATTTTAATCAAGGCTATTAATAGAAACTGATCAACAATCAATTGTCCCTGATTGGATTCTACCTTGACCTTGACCCGCTAGGCGTGTTACTGAAGTTTCTAAATAAAAATACATTTTTACCTAAAAATACTATATTTCTCAATATATTTCATATTACTCAATATATTTCATATTACTCAATATATTTCATATTACTCAATATATTTTACTTCATTATTCATTTTTTGTAAAAATAGATTGTGTTGTCCGAAGCCTTTCACATTATGATATTCTTAACATTTAGACAGAAAAGCAAATAAAATAATATGAAAAAGTATTTCAAACCTAGCATATTTCGTTCAAATTGAATTATTCCTGTTAAATGGATTCAAGAGTACAGTATGTCAATTCCGCATGCGAATCAAGATTCAAGATGGCGGACATGAAAGTCCTCTATTATATGATATAGTGCTCCACTATGAATAAATCTAAAGTAAGCCAAGTAAGGTAATATAAGCAGAGGAGTCGCACAGACTCCTCAGTTCCATTTTCATATATAATTATATAAGATGTTGCTTTAGCATTCTTTGTGGTGTGTTTATTTATTTAGTTCGTAAGATTGAAATCTTGATAAATGCACCACGTCACTTGTGGGGGTGGAGGAATGAAAAGAAGGGATTACAAAAATGTGAAACTACGCTATTTATTGTGATTTCATGAATAGTCGTTCACAAGGGATGTGGGGCAGCATATATGTTCCTTCAATTATACCAAAGACATTTTCTGGGAAAAGGTTGTTTCGTAACTTCAGCTATTGACAGATATTTTGACCTGCTTCTTATATATACAGTTGGCAGATTAGCCGAGATATTAGCTTGCAGAGGTAGTTCAGCGTGTTCATCAACCATCATTATGAACAGTGTCTAGGTTCGGAGACTCTAACAACAATTAATCCATGTTTGGGGCGATTTTGAGTTATAATTGTCTGCTGAAGTCAGGCATAATACCGCCAGCTTTGCCTCGTGCATTGCAACATGTATCAACAAACAGAGCCCTCTCCCTGTCCTCAAGGTTAGTCTAGATGGTATGTGGCACCAGGATATCGTCACAACAGGAGAAGTCTTGGGTTATTTGCTTTACTAAACATGGAATGGATGGTTTTTGTATCCCCACCATCCCACCCAACACTATCAAGACCCTACCTGCTTCCCTCCCTCCTATGGTGTCTCCCGACGCCTTCCAAATCGTTTTGTTTTTTAGCTTTAATCATCGCCGATCATGAATGCACATGATACGGCGCTGTGGATTCCCCGCTGCTATGACGTCATTACATGGGCCTCGTTCTGGAGAGGGTTCCTCTGGGGAATCCCCGTGACTATGACGTCATTACACGAAGCTCACCAAGTGTGGCCGAGCGTGTGATAGTGAGCCGAGTAATGTCAGCAACGATCAGAAACAGAGAGAAATAGGCGTAAGCATGCAATGCTGGAACTCTGTAATTATACTAGTAAGACCTAAAATTTTGGGGTGAAATGTCTCTTAAAATCAATAAGCTTGAGACTGGGACAGGTTTGAAGTGTGTGTACATATGGGATCGTAGGGATTTTTGGAAATTATTTGCAGATTTTCGTAATAGTAGTTCGCCAATGAGCTTGGGTCGAATTGCCGAGCTGAGATGTTTTATGCATGGCATTGCCACTTGGCGACTTTTCGTCCAGCGTGCGTGCAGACCCAGAAGTCATGCATTTGCATATTATAGAGATAGATTGAAGATGCAAAACATATTCTTATGATTTATTTGAATCTCTGAATCGCCTGTGGCGAACGCAGGGAGCTTCAAAAATAATTTTATTTCCCCATTCTCCTCAATTCCCATGAGGAGAATGGGGGGGGGGATTAACGTAAACCTAAAATGTGACAAATCAATGTAAGTGTTTATATGCATGTGCCCTACTATTTTCCCCCTATAGTCAAGTGGTTAAAGCATTAGACTTTCAAACGGACATTGTGATGTGAGATCGGTCCCCAGAGCAGACAGCCTTTTTAAATTTGAAAGCATTAAAAGGGGTAAGCTCGATTTGAGTGAGAAAAGTGAATTAAATGGTGTTTGGGGATACTGTGGTTTTCCGGACTAGAGCTATGAGTGGCAGTACTAAGCTTGGGTTATTTTTGGCGAAAATGGTTTTCGCACAGGACCACGACTCGTCCAGTCTGGGCTCAAAGCCTCTCAGATCAGGAGTAGGCGACCTAATGAGATTATAATGGTATTTTTCGGTCCCAATGGGATTATAATGGCCCTTTGCGGTTTGTAGCCAGAGGCGTTCCCTCAGTTTGAAGGGACTTTCTCAACTTAAGGCCTATAGCCAGAGTCATCAATCCTATAAATTAATCCATGGGTGGATTTTATCATACAGAAGAAGCCCTATTATATATGAAAGTTAGTTTTTGATCCGTTATTTTCCAGCCCAACTTCAAATTCTAGTATAAACATATAACAGCAGCAGATCATTGATAAATTCAGTCCTATAAGTCATAATATGAGTTAATGGTAAGATTTCTCTTGTCATAATAACTGAGAAGGTAGCTTTAATCATAGCCCGCGCAACCTGCCCCCCCCCCCCCTCTCCCTCCCCCCCCCCTCCCCCCGCCTCCCAGGCAGGGGTCAGGTGAGGACATCAGCACACTGCGTGTCGGCCACTCGTTAAGTCGCAGGTTTATATTATCAGTCCCGTGTTCTGAGTCACTTAACCCAGCTTGAGTGATTCCTACCTCACGCCAGTCTATCGGAAATCATTTAGAGCTAATGGCGGTGAACAGCGCCTCATTGAAACTTTGGCCAAGCGTGGCGCTGCTGTGTTGCATAATCAGGGTGTGATTTAGCTGTTATTTTAGTAGACGACGGGCGGGTGGGGTGATTTAGCCCAGGATTTAGCTTTTGTTTGTATCGGGGGATAGGTGAAGGGTATCCATGAGGGGGGTGGGGCTGGTCTAAAGGTTGGGTGCTTTTTTGTTAAGCAGTTGAATTTAGTTTATATTTTATCAGTTGATTAAATTGGAGGAAACTCAACTGAAACAAACCATGGTGTTGAATTTGGGTGATTTTTTTATTTGGCGACCCTATCTTAATTCATATTTTATCAATTATCATTATTTTTAATATTAAGATTTTCCTTCGTGAGGTACTCCTTCCTAAACAGATTGTAAGGAACTTTAGGGAAGGAATTTGCTATGTATATATGCAGGCAATACTAATGTTCATTCCAGTAGGAATTTCCTACCTAGAGAGGACACTATCTTAACAAGGACCATTTTAGGTAAGGACTCCTTATGCAACAGGCCCCTGGTCTTACACGTCCATCCAAACAACATTATATATGACCCCTTCCCCCTCTCCATGCCCCCCTCCCCTCCCATGCCCCCTCCCAGCACATATCGGGGACAACAACTCTCATCGATGTTTGGGGTATTCGGGTGCTTCCAGCTAAAAAAAGGTTGTGTAATTTCTTGCCTTATTTATTAAAGCATGATCGATATAAAGTAAATTAAAGCTTATTTTTATCTTGGATAATGGAGGGAATCGATGGGGTGAAATATTGTATGTGAAGAGCAAGCTTTGGAACTTTACGAGTGTAGGTACGGCTCAATCTAGGCTCAGAGCTCAGAGAGTCCCTCCAAACTGAGGGAAGCCTCTCATTCCAAACCCCAATTATAAGGGACATGAAAGTCATTAGCGCAGTAGGCGTCCAATCAGCATCGGAAAATGTACAATCGGCACATTTAGTCAATTCTGCTGAATTAGACTGAAACATTGAAAATTACTAACTATATCTCAGTGTAAGTTTGGTATTGTATTGATTCAAAAAATCTATTCGGCTATATTAAACATTATTTTTTAACCACATTTATGTCAGAAATTTGGGTTGGTTTTTTTTGAAAGTTGGCGGAGGCGAATTGTGCATTTCCTGACGACTTGGCCCATATATATATATTATATTGCCGTATGCCACCACCTGCCCATGTGTATATGATGTTTGTTGTTGTGGGGTACACGCGACCTTGACCTTTTATCACATGATTTGTTGAACTTCCCACCAGAAACAACATGTATATGGGTCAGATTATCAGAAAATGTACAATTGGCAGCTCTACACATTTAGGGAATTCTCCTAAATTAGGCTGAATAATTAAGAATACCAGGTATATCTGAGTATATTTGGTATTGCATTGATTTAAAGTATCAGTTCTGTTATGTTAAACTGCTTTTTTAAGCTCATTTTTGTCGTAAATGTGGGTTATTTGAGAGAATTCGTGAAAGTGAATTGTACATTTTCTGAAAATCTGACCCATATAGGCCCACATGCCACTCTGGGAGTTTGCCCACCAAACAATGCATCAAGGCTATATAGCAGCTAAGGGAAAAGGAAATAATCACATATGAATTGTGTCCCTGAAAAAAGATTCTTAAGTAAAAAAAAAATGGATTTTGATACTATTGTAGGGATTTTGTACCTGCTTCGGACATGCCTAATATGGCTATAACCACCACATGCGAGCACTATGTAGCACTGTTTCATTAAGAAACACCCGTTGTATATTATCTCCGGATCAGGCTAAAGATCCGCAGGTATGCTGTGGAAGACTTGGGCTTCCTTTGGTGCTTTCTACATAGTGAATACAGAACGCACTAGGTAATTGCCTGTGTTGAATGCTTTTGTTCGGACAAATAATCGAGTAAGAATAGGGTCTAATGAGGATACGCTACACTATCATTAGATTAAGTGGATTCCAATGGTGTTAACATTTGGAAAATCTAAAAATAATTTCTATATTTAATGTTTGATTTTTAAAAAAAAGATTCAATAAAGGGGTGGATGGAGGGTGGGGACAAGACCCAATTATCTGAGAAGCAGTGGTGTGTGAATTAACTGTAAAAGTAAACTAAATTATATATGCCTTCATTCCCAGCCCAGACTTCTACTTTAAAATATTGAATCTGTGAGCAGAGGCAATACTTACCGAATGAGCGTGCGAGGTATCTGGCAATGGTGTGTGACTGACATATTTGGACTCCATCCACATATAAGACCGGCAACTGACCAAATGGAGTGCCTGTGATGGACAGAAAGGATAAACATTAATACCACTACACCCTTTGGAACACACTGTGGTTGTGTGTTCTGTTTGATACAAACAGTTGAATCAAGTAGAGAATTGATTAAAGAATTGATTAAAACTGCATTATCAGCTATTCTTAAGAGAAGCTCCTACCCAATGACGCAATGTACTCTTTTTATGACTTAATGGACTGATGTCATCAATATTTTGTTGCTGTTACATGTTTATACAAGATTTTGAAGTTGAATTGGTCAAGAGAAAAGTGGAGTGGTTGTGGTGAGAGAAAAGTGGAGTGGTTGTGGTGAGAGAAAAGTGGAGTGATTGTGGTGAGAGCAGAGTGGAGTGGTTGCGGTCAGGGCAAAGTGGAGTGGTTGCGGAGAATTAGCTGAGAATGCAGCTTTAACACATGTTGAACAAAGCCCAGCACTGTAAATCTATTCATTACTTTGGGGTTGGTTTAGAGCAAAAGAAAGATTGATTGACTTACTAGGTTTTTTGTTGAGCCATTCCTGAGGGATCTGTCGTTCATCTTCGTACTCTACCCCCGCAAGAGCAAAGAGCAGGCGGGCGAGTTCTGCGCGTGCGCGGAAGTTGAAGTAGCACAATGTATATTTCGGCATCTTTACATGGTATGGGTGCCCTCTCTAGTGTGTGATGTGGAATGCAGGGGGAGCTTTTACCTGCAGCTGCTGGTTTCTAGTAGTAGCAGTTGTGTCTCACCTCTATTTATTTATGTAACTCTAAAATATAAGAAAATAAGAAAATTACAGTCCACTGCATATATATGTCAACCAAGCGACTGAAACCAATGAGTCAGTGAATCATATACCCCTTCAATAATCCCAAACGGGAATAGTTTAAAGTCATAAAGTAGGCAGTAAATCTTGTAAATAATGCATTGGTTCATTTATATGCTATTCACAAACTGCGAGTCAATATCTTACTAGGGGTGGATATAGAGGCCGAGGGAGCACTTGTGTATGTTCTTTTTTTAAAGTTAATTTATTATATACGCATTGCTCTGAGAATAACATATTTAGAGTGAGTTATGCAAAGTGATGTATTTCACAACTGGGTTATGTGTGGTAGTCATGGAAACCAATGTGTTTTTACCAAGTTGAAAGCACAAAATTCAACTTTAAATCTAAAAAATGTTTTCTATTCATATCATTAAAAGCAAATATAATAAAAACAGTTAACCAACTCGTTGGTTTCAGCAACGAGAGTCTATAGTATGCTCGTTGGTTTCAGTCACTTATAATATTGCAAATATTCATGCTCTTTCAACCAACTTGTTAGTTAACCTGTATTTATATTTTAAAAGAGAGAATAAGTCTCATGATAAATTCGGGGCAGAAGATGGGTTTGGGGGTTTGTCAATGGCGGTTTTTGACGTTTCAGGCTTCAAGCTCCCTTCATCAGGGAGGGAGGAAGGTATAAACAAAACATAACGAGAAGTTGATATGCCAGAGCTTTCTGGATGCATGAGGTGGTTTACAGCTATTTTTAAGCATAGTCCATAAGTGAAAATGGCTGTCAACCACCGGGTGCATCACAAGACAACTCAAGGATGTCAACTTCAGTTTATGTTTTGTATTTATACCATAAGTGGACATATTTAATGTTCTTTATGCGCATATCAACATGTTGATATAATCAAACATTATAGTGAGATCTCACTCTGTTGATCGTGATAACAACCTAATTTGTGAAGTAAGTTTATGTTCCACAGCTATACATATATGAAGGTAAATGTACATGTACTGCTCAACAAGTTGTTAATACTAGTCTGGAACCAACTCATCTCATCTATACCCTTATGTTTTCCCCATTTCATGATATCATATTGATCATCGAATGTAATATAATTGTTTTTGATTTAATTGTATGTATAAACCCTAATGATGATTTCAACTAGAAAACTTATTTTATAAAGAATCGAAGAAATAATCGCACCCTATTTTATTAATGTACAGCCATAGCAGGACACAAACGAAAAACATCCCAACGGATGAGATGTGTATTGTACCCTGAATAAAAAACGTTTCAACAAAAAAAAACTTGAATTTTATAAACAGATTTACCTGAGTATTCCATTTACCATGCATATGGTTGCTGTATCTAGCACTAACTATCCCTTTCCTTTTCCTTTTGAATGCTTTGAGTGACACATACAACACCCCTATTTGCTGGGGTCAAGCTCATTCCACAAGTCTTTCATACTTGGAGTATCTAATTTTAAAAGAATCTTCTTCTCTGACCAGTTTTTCCTGTTTTGATTGTGGGGTATATTGTTATATCAATGGCAACTGACAGACAACAGGGACCCTATTCCACACTTGAATTGGTGGATGGGGACAATTATAGTCCATCCCAGGACATAATATTCCAATAAACATACAGGTATGCTTCAAATGTGTGAAAAGTGTCGCCTTATGGACAATTAATGCCCCCATTCAAACTGTAATAAAAGTTTGATGTCTCAAAATACGGTTAGTAAGTATAGCATTAGAAAGAAATCATTTCCTCTGCAATTACTTGTGTGTCATGATGCCATTAATCAGGCTAGATTACTTGCACCATTATCTAACAGGTTAATGAGTACAAGTTTAAACCATGAGATGAGCTTTCTGTCAGTGGGTGACGTCCCCATAATGTGTACACTTGGCATTGACAACCACCATATATAATTTAGATGAAATGCAATGAGTGGTTGTTCTGAAAAAGCATATCAGACACATGAGGAGTAAGAATGAACGCATCATCATTAGTGGCATACTTATATCACAGCTATCATATTTAAATGGTGAAATATCCCTCTTGATATTATTTACTTGCATGTACAAGATTAACAAATGCCTTTGCATCTCCGCAAAGCATGTTATTTTGCAGAAAACACATGTGTTATTTGCCAACAAAATGCACTGTGTGGATCTGCATGTAGCAGGTGTTGTAACAAGCTAAGTTATGATATAATACAGTAAAGCTGCATTCTCAGTTATTAATATCGATCAAATACTACAAATATTCTACTTTCTTTCTTCCGTTATTTTTCCTATACCCATCTGTAAGTCATCTGGCCAAAATTGTGGAGGATTTTACCCTGTTTTTGATGCTGGGATTCATAAAAGTCCACATATATTTTTGTGGCCCGCCGCAATCCTTTGCTGCAGTAGTTTCACTTATTATCGCTCACTGGAGCTCATTTTCTTTCAGTCAAATAGACTTAAAATTTGTGTCTAACTATATAACAGCAGGAAATATTTATAACTTCAGTCCTAACAATGAGTAAATTTGGGAAGGTTATTTTTGTTGTATTAGCTGATTGAAAGGGCTCCAGACGTTAGGGCCCAACTACGCTAGGTCCCAGAAACCTTGGATGCTAGGGACCAGAGTCCAGACATGAGTTCAGATGCTAGGGCCCACCCATCTTCAGACGTTAGCGCCCATCTAGGGCCCACCGCTGATTCTAGTGAGTGGGCCATAGCGTCTGATGGGGAGGGGGGGGGGGCTAACATCTGAAGGTTTTTTAACAGTGATCTTATGTAAATAGCATGTTTCCATAGAACAAGACTACACCTTTCCCATCATGCATTTGGTTTTTATAGTTCATCTACACAAGCTATGATATTGGTGAATAGATAAACATAAAAATGTTGCTAAATATTTGTATGTCGGATTTTAACTGAATCCATCCCAGCATGCACTGTATAATAGACATGCGCTTTAAGACATGTAACTCCCCTATTGTGAACCTCCCAATGCCCTCGCTCAATAATATATTGATTTCTAAGAAGGGAAAGACTAATTCACCTCACGGTATGTTTACGACTATTAAGCCATCCTAGATACAACTGTCACTGATGAAGATGTCAAGGAATCCTTTACCCCGCCTTAATTATACACTAGTCAAGAGACTTAACCTAATTGCCATGATTAGACTGCGTACGATGCTGGTCCATATATAACATATGTATGTGTGTGTTGTCCGCACCCTGTGCACCTATGCATTAGATAAATAGATAGATAAATTAATGGTCGTTGGATGTAGTCACTAGAGTACATGAATACTAATGCAAAGAAAGAGCTAGAATATAATTCACAAGAATGGACTTGATATGTTATTGCTAGGGACATGTAGGAAGACCTGGAATACCTTTTTTCTGACGTCTTTGTAATCTTTTTATCCAAATTGAGAATTCATTCAAGGATGTTAGGTGTAACGTGAAGATATACTGGGATATATTACAAGTTAAAGGCTTTCTTCATTGGCAAAAACTGCCTATAATGGTAGACTTGATCTCTTGGATGTATTATACGAGCTCACAGCGAGATGTTCAGCTGTATTGTATAGCCAGAAGTTGAAATTAGTTTGTTAAGATGAGAATTTCCTTGGGTAAAGATTTTATGAAGATCTGTTAATATCTCTGAGTAATCTTGGAGGTGATCTTTCAATTAGAAAGTAAAGCAGTATCTTATTTTGAGGAAGAAACAGGATTTTTTTATATGAAAATGTAGAAATCATGATAATTTAAAATGTAGTTTTTGTGTTTGCTCGTCATTATATTAAAAATGATATTTTGCATTTGAAACAGACCTAATCATATCCATCCCTATAAATATCTAATAGATAAAAGCTCATATATTATTTACGAAAAGATATCCCGTATTCATATAAAGATCCCAAACATATTAAGTAGGCAAGTTGCAGGGTACAAAGGGACTTGTTTAAATGTGCATGCCGAAGGGACCTGTTAAAATGAGCAGTGAGCAACAAATCTATCTAGAGATCTCTGACCACCAAAAGATTTCCTCTATAGTTTAATGTAGCATGACAGCCCAAATCAAGTAATCAGAGCAAATTCCCAGTTATAAACAGGCCCTAAATCCACAAGCCCCATCTCATATGAGTAATATTAAAATGTTCATGGTAGGTGAACCGCAGGTGACTAAATCACAAGAAAAACAGCCCCATATTTGAAAACCCTGTACTATGTTTTATCTTCCAAAAGATCATTCTTTATTTGTATCATGTTTTTGGAAATCACTTTGCCAACCATCCCGATTTTGTGCCTGGAATGTCCTTCGAGATTCAATCAACGAATTAGCCACTCGCATCCCAGTATATATTCACTGTCGGGAAGTTTAAAGCTAGTATATGGGTCAGGTCGTCAGAAAATGTACAATCAGCAGGTCTACACATTCGGAAATTCAGCTAAATTGGGATGAAAATGAATATGCATCTGTATATATATAAATATATTTGAGTATAATTATTGTTTACTTTGTTGATTAAAATAACCTGTTCGGTTGTGTTGAACTGTATTTTTGTCTGTAAACAATTTTGAGTATTTTTTGCAGTAAAGACACTTGTTTCAACTGACACATCTAGGATAATAATATATCGAATAGCCTGCAATGCGTTTGATACCAAAACCTAGTGATTCTTACACAAGAGGAAAGGCTTCGGCATTTCCACACTTTTATTCTGTCGATCAATTCGTCTATATCACCCTTATAACACTTCTTCCACATTATCTTCTCTTCATTGCTTGTTGGTCGGATCCTATAGGAATATATTATCACCTTACCTCTTGTTCTCAAGTCATGTTTATGAGCGGTCAACAAACCAGTTTTACCCTTCTCAACAACTTTTGCCTATGAATGGAGACTTTCAACTGGAATGGAGACTTTCAACCTAGTTAATAATCTTTGAATTAATGTTAGGACTGCCCTGTTCGAACCCAGGAATTATCGCACTCGGGGAGATTCGAATTTAGTTATTCTCTCTGGGTAGGGGTGTGTTACATTTTTTGGATATCCAATATCGTAATTGCAGGTGGTTGCAATTTACAAGTGCATAAATCCATTGGGGAGAGAATTTTTTCCTCATGTTCTAACGCTTATTTATCTTTCTTCCTTCTCCTCTCCTTTTCCTTCTCTCTGTTCGCTCAATAGCTTTCGATTTGTAACTTATGTACTATTTTAAACAATTGATTTATTCTTTTTTAAAAAAAACCTTCTCCGTCTATAAACCGACAATTTGATTCAGGACACAACGAAAACCACTCGCAAAAGTGTTTTGTAAATATAATACCTGAATAAAGATATCTGTATAAAAAAAGACACCAAACCCTCGGATCAGATACGAATGGTATGTCAGCCTACTTAGCTAATCGGTTTCCTGGCCTAGGACCCGGCGTTTTAATGGGAATATAATGACATTTTGCGGTCTGAATGGAATTATAATATAATAATGGCACTTTGCGGCGAGAGGCTTTCCCTCCGTTTGAAGGGACTCTCTCAACTTAGGACCTAGACTGAAGAATTGTCGAAGGCGAAGTGTACACTTTCTGAAGTTCAGACTCATTTCATATATAGGCCTATACTATATGGGTCAGATCTTTTAGAAAATGCACAATCTACAGTCCTGCACACCTCTCAAATTCTGATAAATTAAAGTGAAAAATGATAAATACTGAGTATATCTGAGTGTATTCTGTATTGTATCCATTCAAAAAATCTGCCTGGTTATGTTGAACTGTATTTTTTAATCTGATTTTCGGCTTAAATTTGTGTTATTTGAGGGGATCGATGACGGCCAATTGTACATTTTCTGAAAACTTGACCCATATGCCCAGTTGTCTTTTTTAAGCCGTAGCACCTGGCCGCATGAGAAGGAACCATTAGGGACAAGATAGCCGGGGATTGAGCATGGCCCTCATTTCATGCTATTAGCCATGTATAGCATGTGAAGAGTCTTACATGCAATCTACATGGCCTCCATTGTTCCTCAGATCACAAGACACAGGGCCTGTCTTCTACTGCCCGTCAGTAAAATGATTTATACCTAGCTTCAGTTGGGGCTCTCCTACATTGTTAGAACAGGGAGCTGTCTATAGAGTTTTAGCAGATCATTTATTAGGCAAAAACAGATAATAGACCCATGTGTTTCCGATTTAATAACCCCCCCCCGCCCCCCCCCCCCACACACACACTAGCAGAAAAGCTAATAGCAGCAGGGAAAAGGTTTTCCTAACCAGGAACCATTTTTAAAAAGCACATATTGATACGAAATAAACAGTTTTTCTTAGTTCCCGGAAGGTGGTTTGAAACAACTACCCCTGTACCTAGCTATAGGTAGATAAATCGGAACACCTATACTTTTGCCTTAAAAGGATGGAGGGTGAGGGGGGGGGGGGGGGTAATGGCATGCGACCCCCTGGATTGGAATGAAATTAATGGATGAAAATAATGAATCTTTTTCTATAGTGTTCCTCATGAGTCCTCCCCCTCCGTAGTCTAGACCTCCACTTCCACAAGCACTATAAACTGAGTACTTCTAATAGTGATCCAGTTCGTAGGACAATGTGCTCGCATGCATGCACCCCCCCCCCCCCCCCGTCCACTTATAAACTTATAACATTCCTGGCGGACAGAGAGGAGGGAGGGGGGGCAAGGTAGGGGGAGGGTGCACAACAAACCCCTCCATGTCATCCTCACCTAATCTTTTCCGGCAGGCAAAGACAAGTGCGTACATTGTCACCTGGGCGGGAGATGGGTGTGAGGGCCTCAGGGGGGACAGCAGGACCTTTGTGCGGGTCAGGGCTGGTGCAACACCCTGCCTTCACCTTTCCCTGAATAACTTTGATGGACGGATTTAAGTATATTCCAAACAATATTGGGTACACTACTGGTACACCAGAGGTCAACAGACATTTTATTTTGTTAATTTTAAATTATGTTTTCAATGATATTCTGTAGTCTACTGGTGTACCAGTGTCTATTGTAATACTAGTACAGGTTCTAATATGCTGCACAAGAACTGATAATAACCTCTTTGATGAGAACAGAAAAAAACAACTTTGATGAGACACTTGTTTGGCTTTTTATTTAGATCAAGATTGATATCTCCACCCAACAATTTTAGAGCCTTAGTTAGAGTTAGACAAACATAAGCATAAGGGTCAGATTTTCAGAAAATGTACAATTCAACTTTGCCAATCTTCTCAAATAACCCAAATTTTAGACGAAAATAAAGTTCAAAATACAGTTTAACCTAACCAAATAGATTGCTAGAATCAATGCAATGCCGATTATACTCGAATTTACCTAGTATTGACCGAATTGCAGCAGAATTTAGCAGAATTTACTAAATGTGTACAGCTGCCAATGGTACATTTTCTGAAAATCTGACCCATAAGCATATAAGTGGGAATCCTTCAGAAATTGGTTGAAGGAGATGCTTGCTGACAGAACTAAAAAGGTAGAAATCTAAGAGGATTCCAAACTGTCAGAAGAACAAGAAAGTAAGAGTTCTAAATCAAAGGGAGTCTAATAGTACGTGAAACCGTAAGGTTTTTGATTTTATGAAAAATTAGTATGTAGAAGCCGAGATCTATAGCAGGATCAGTTAAAGAAAAAAATATCTGCCCTGATAGGAATAACAACATTTTAGATGTGCAGACTACAATACATTATTGCCAGAGACGTATGTAAATGGGGCAAAAAAACGGAAGCAGAAAGGGAAAACATAACAATATGGCACCCGTGACAATATGGCACCCCCGCTGGGTTTTTGGGGTGGAGCAAATGAAAACACTGCCCAAAAATGATTAATTCTTCACATCCATTATTGAAAGGTAACAAGTAGAGACATAAGATAATAATCTTCGATCTTATTGTCATAGCGAGTGGTTAGAAACTTTCACAAACTACCGCAACCCAAGCTGCTCCGTTTGAATGGCGTCTTTGCTATAGCCCCGTATGGGGCTGTGTTTATAGCTAGTATAAGCCTAGATCCAAACCCTAATCTTAAGCTAAATGGAACAAAGGGACAGGAAGATAATGGTCCAGTATTTGGACCCTGTTGTGCACTCCAATACCTGACCCTGAGGTCACAGCAGTGATCTGTAAACATTCGGATCTCCAAGAAGTCAAAGGGTAACCTCCTGTCCGGTGAAGTTGACTTAAAGCGATATAGACACAAATAAAGAATTTCTGGAACTAAATTGAGACTCGATCTTTTATATTTCAAGTCATAAAATTTGAAAGATTTCACCCTTGGTTTCCCTTTATACTCAGATTGTGAGTTTGGGGTTATTTATTTTATTGGGTGCCTGTTGTATAAGGGTCAGATCTTCAGAAAATGTACAATTCAACTTCGCCACTCCTCTCAAATAACCCGAATTTTAGACGACAATACAGTTAAAATACAATTCAACCTAACCAAACAGATTGCTAGAATTAATTCAATGCCAAATATGCTCGAATTTACCAAGTATTGACCAAATTGCAGTCTAATTTAACAGAATTTACTAAATATGTACAGCTGCCAATTGTACATTTTCTGAAAATCTGATCCATAAGCTAAGGAGAGGAATTAGTTTGTGGGAATTCCTTCACCTGTAGGAAGGAAATAAATTCTTATTCCCAACTGGTAGGAACAGCATATATGGGTCAAAAAATGTACAATCGTCAGCTGAACAAGTTTAACTTCTGGCAAATTAGAGTGGAATAAATCCACATCTATGCATATCCAAGTATCCTTGGCACTGTGTTGATTAAAAGTATCTCTTTCTTAGTTTTAAAAAGCATTTTTCTCTTAGATTTGGACTATTTAAGAGGATTCAAGGTGAATCAGAAAATTTGACATACAAAAAGGTGTAGGAATTCCCCACACAAGGTTCCGTTCCTTAGTTTATACAACATAATGTAAAGTTAAGCTTAAGGGGTTATAGTCATGCACGTTAATACGTTATACAACAGAATGTATTTTGAGATATCATCATGTTTGAAAAGATGAGATTAACCCGATTTCAAAGATGGTGAACATTAAGGACAGCTAAAAAGTGTTTCTATATTTCATGTTTGATATATTTATGTTTGAAAAAACGTTTGCAATATTTCTTGGTGGGCAATAGGGGAGTTGCATAGCCGCCATTTTGAATCTTGATTTGCATTGAATTATGGGAGTAAGGGTACAGTATAAAATCTAAAGAAAACATGTTATGTTCAGCATGGATTATTCATCAATGCTCTAATGTCAACAGAATCCATCCCAGGATGCACTGTAATAGACATGCGCAGTGGCGCATGCAAGTCCCCTATTACCAGCAAAGTAATCAAATGTATTCCACAGGATGACCTTAGAAACGCAGGGATAGATTTTATGCAGTCTTGAAATTTGGAATATGTATTGATAAGACTTGCGGCGTTAAACCTACCAAGGATCAGAAAATTGCAATAAAGGCTTTTGTGAATAAATCACTTAAAATATCATTTTTTCGACTTGTGACTCAATTCCCTAGAACACATCACATAAATCAATATTGATTTCAGGACCTCCCTCTCCCCCCCCCCCCCCACACACACACCAGAGGCCTTTACCCTAATGAGACCCAGCCCCCCCCCCCCCCGCGCTCTACCGCCCTCCAAGGGAATCTATTTATATGTATTACAGTGAGATTCGTACCGACGCATTTTAATCACAAGAACCCTAAGAGCCTCTCGCTCCACAAAACGTTGTTGCTCCCTAAGAAACCACTAACTGAATCGCTGGAAGTACTCCATAGGAAGAAACCCTATTTCTCATAGTGTATAGGCAACCTGCATATAACATGTTTTGAAGCCTATACTAAAGACTGAACCCTAGAGTCCAAGTGCACAACCCTTAAACCCTATATACAAGCTCCACCCACCAGTAAATTCCCCAGATTCTTTAACACACCTGGTATGATCACAGGTAGCCTATGACTAGCACCCCTCCCCTCTTCACAAGCAATTCAACACCTCAAGGCTGCTATTTAAGGTGGATAATTGGTAGAAGTACTTTGCCATAGTGACATTCTCCCGTATGTGCGGGCACAAAATGGTGGAGTTTGTCCAATACTCACCTGAGGGCACTAAATGCAGGTGTCAGTGACCCCCTGGGGCCTCTTGTATGGACTAAGTAAGGAATAGGGGAGTTGCATGTGCCACTGCACATGTCTGTTACAGGGCATCTTGGGATGGATTTTGTTGAAAAGTGATTTTGTTGAAATATGCAGCAACATTTTTATAAAAAAAATTGCAAGAATCTTTCCACCAATATCATTGCTTGTATAAATGATCTATGAAAACCAACTGCATTATGGGAAAGATGGGGACTTGTGTTATTGAGCCATGTATAACACATGGATATTGACATTAGAGTATTTGATAAATATTCCATGCTGAACATAACATGTTTTCTATAGAGTTTAGACTGTACAAATAGTCCCATAGTTCTATGCGAATCAAAATCCAAAATGGTGGCTATGCAAATCCCCTAAACGAAATATACGGATGGAAACAGCCAAGATGGATAATTGTGTCTTTTTGTATCCGTATTTAAATATGTGATATGCCTTTAATGAAATATAAAAGAAATACATTTACATATGTGATGATTCACAGTAAAATGAGTCACACGTCGCAAGTCGATTTTGATACTTACTATCAAAGATGAGACCAAGGGGATTCAAGTGATGGTAAACATTAGAACATCCAATAAGTCCTTCTCAGTCTAGGCCCAAAGATGGGAGAGTCCCTTCAAACGAAGGGAACGCCTTTCGCCTCTAACCACACATATAGTGCCATGATAATTACATAAAGTCCGAAAAATGTCATTATATTCCCATTAATGTAAACATTCTGATCAAGGTTTCCTGTGAAAAAGCATTTGAAAAATATCATTTGTTGCGACTTGTGACTCATTGTCCTGTAACACATCATATATATATATATATATATATCTAGTATTTTCAGACAATAATTAACAGAATTTACTAAATGTGTGGAGCTGGGAATTGTACATTTTCTGACCACCTGATCCAGCATATGGGGGTCAAATCGTCAGAAAATGGACAATTGGCAGCTCTACACATTTAGGAAATGTTGCTAAGTTAGGCTGAAAAATGATGAATAGGACTACCGGGTATATCTGACAATATTTAGTGTCGCGTTGATTAATAGTATCTGTTAAACTGCATTTTGAAGCCCATTTCTCTCTTAAATGTGGGTTATTTCAGAGAATTAGTGAAGCCGAATTGTACATTTTCTGAAGATTTAACCCATATAGTTTGGTACACTGGAACACTATACGCCCCAGTGGCGGGCGATAAATGAAGGAGATGCGGTTACCAGACCCGGCCACATTCTGGGTGCACAAATACACAACAAACTGCCTACAACCTGATGCATAGGCCTTCTGTAAGCACTTTCCTACTCTGCACTCCCCCTACTCCACATTCCTACAGCTGGAGGAGGTGCCCTCTTTGAGAAATCTATGAGTACGAAACAAGAGGGTTCCCTCCCTGGAATTTAGAATTGTGAGAGAAAAGCCAAGGCCAGTTCTGCTGGAGCATTCTACGTGTATAGAATTTCAACACTCGTCGATTTTCCTACGCGCCAAAGCTAGATATAGAAATATTTGTGTCTACCAGGTTCCATGTGAATGGAATGAATTTCCTGTGAATACACGAACAGAAGTTGATTACAACAAGTTTAATAAACTTGTATTAGAGTATATGAACGTCCCCAAATAACCCCTAGATGATGAATTACATCATGCACATGATGAATTACAAAATCACATTGCGTTTCTCAGAAGATCCTGACGTCTTTACTGTATACTATATCAAATTACATGCCTACCTCGATCTATTTTCTAGTTTTACTATATTATTAAAGCATCATACCATATATCATAATAATAGAATACATAGCATGCATACATACATATAATATATAATATGTATGCATACATTAATAATAATGTATGTAGAATAAAGGTTAAGACAAGGGCTACTGATGACAACATGGAGTTATCCAGAAGATTTACCCGTTAATGGCAAAAATAGAAACGTTCTCAAATAAAATCAAATACATAGATACAGACAGACAGAGTATAAATAACCATGTATCATGTGCATTATATTTACAAAAGTCCATGAGTTCGCGAAGATAGTTCATAAACCGATGTCAGATGGAGATAGATTTAAGGTGGTATAATCACAAGCATCTAAATCTAATTTGACTTGCACATAAGTGCACGAATAATATATTATCTTGCACTTGGAAATATGCCAAGGGCGAGATCCTCAAAGGCTGCACTAATTTGGAAAAAAAATTCTTCTGCCCTTGTTACAGCTGGAGTTAGCAAAGCAATTCTTCATGCTACATATATCAAAATAATTATACATATCCGTTTACTATTAAATCATAGCTCCCCTTATTACGTTACTATAAGTATGATTGGGGAATGTAAGATCTGGCCTTGTGCTCTAAGTAAAAACACTCACATCTACTGCTCTCTTTCTTCTTTTGCAATTAGATTAGAGCGAATAAAACCCCCCATCCACTGAACCGATTATGTTCATGGGGGAAGGTGTGTATGTGTGTGTGGGGGGGGGGGGGGAAGGGGTAGCTGTCAGGCCAGTGGAGATGCATGAAACAGAGGGCAGTCAGACCAGTGGAGATGCATGAAACATAGGGCAGTCAGACCAGTGGAGATGCATGATACAGAGGGCAGTCAGGCCTGTGGAGATGCATGAAACAGAGGGCAGTCAGACCAGTGGATATGCATGAAACATAGGGCAGTCAGGCCTGTGGAGATGCATGAAACAGAGGGCAGTCAGGCCTGTGGAGATGCATGAAACAGAGGGCAGTCAGGCCTGTGGAGATGCATGAAACAGAGGGCAGTCAGGCCTGAAACATAGGGCAGACAGGCCAGTGGAGATGCATGAAATAGGGGGCAGTCAGACCAGTGGATATGCATGAAACAGAGGGCAGTCAGACCAGTGGAGATGCATGAAACATAGGGCAGTCAGGCCAGTGGATATGCAGTCAGGCCAGTGGATATGCATGAAACATAGGGCAGTCAGACGAGTGGAGATGCATGAAACAGAGAGCAGTCAGACCAGTGGATATGCATGAAACAGAGGGCAGTCAGGTCAGTGGATATGCATGAAACGGAGGGCAGTCAGGCCTGAAACATAGGGCAGACAGGCCAGTGGAGGTGCATGAAACAGAGGGCAGTCAGGCCCTGTGGAGATGCATGAAACAGAGGGCAGTCAGGCCTGAAACATAGGGCAGACAGGCCAGTGGAGATGCATGAAATAGGGGGCAGTCAGGCCAGTGGAGATGCATGAAACAGAGGGCAGTCAGGCCAGTGGAGATGCAGTTAGTGGACTGTCAGCCAAACCTCCAGGAAGATTGGATGAATGTGAGATCATCTGCCCACCAACATTGCTTCCTAATCCTTACCATCTGTAGGCAAATCGGTACAGTGGATGTAGGGCTTAACTTGGATATTAATGTTGAAGCAAGGGCGGAGAAGAGACAAGATCTACTGTCTGTGCTTCATCTGTGATGGACTGTAGATATGTAGCAGTAAAGCGTGTTCCTGTCTGTGTATCGCTCCTATATTAGCGCCGGGAATGTGTTGAGGTTTAAGTGTCTTGTAAGGCTGCCAACTGCCATTATGGGCACCTGTGGGGCACCTGTGGGGACTGTGGAGGATTTTGGGGCAACTTTGAGGCCTGTGGGGGCACCTATGGGGTTTGTGGGGTTGTGGGGTTTTCACTAATTAATTAATCTAATTAATTAGACGCTATCTATTCAGAACAGTATTATTAGTACATATTATTAGATTTCCTTCCCCCAGCCTCCCTTTCTCCCCACCCATCTCCCTTCACCAGCCCCAGCTCCTCAGTATAATTATGCAACCCTATGCTTGACACCAGGAGAGCTATGACCGACATACCAGAGTAAGATATTGTGTATTCTGAGACCTGTTACAGCCTGCAGGGTATCCATAACCTACGATAAAATCATCTTGGATTCCATGCACTTAAACTAGCCTCCCTCACACTGCCATAAATAACTGGTATGTGCAACTGATGTATGGACGTCCAGGTTGGCAGGTACCGTATTCATTCCAATTAAACTCATTTCAATACAAGCCCAAGCCCAGGCATACCATATTCATTCCAATTAAACTCATTTCAATACAAGCCCAAGCCCAGGCATACCATATTCATTCCAATTAATCTCATTTCAATACAAGTCCAAGCCCAGGCATACCGTATTCATTCCAATTAAACTCATTTCAATACAAGCCCAAGCCCAGGCATACCGTATTCATTCCAATTAAACTCATTTCAATACAAGCCCAAGCCCAGGCATACCGTATTCATTCCAATTAAACTCATTTCAATACTAGCCCAAGCCCAGGCATACCGTATTCATTCCAATTAAACTCATTTCAATACAAGCCCAAGCCCAGGCATACCGTATTCATTCCAATTAAACTCATTTCAATACAAGTCCAAGCCCAGGCATACCATATTCATTCCAATTAAACTCATTTCAATACAAGCCCAAGCCCAGGCATACCGTATTCATTCCAATTAATCTCATTTCAATACAAGCCCAAGCCCAGGCATACCATACTCATTCCAATTAAACTCATTTCAATACAAGCCCAAGCCCAGGCATACTGTATTCACTTCAATACATAGACAGAAAGGAACCAGCTGCCTGTAATCGAAATTGGTTATGAGTGGCAAGGTCTGTTCTTTATTTTTTATATGTGCTTACATTTGACCAGATATTAAATTAAAATCGTCAGATAACTCTGAGACTGAATAAGTGTAAAAACGTGTGTCTAGCCTTGCTCAGGGCCCGTCTAATTTTAGTTCGTGGAACATCCACCATGGAGGCATTGTGCTACTTTTGACGACTTTAAATTTTTTTCATACATGTAAGATATAAATATCTTTTATTGCGCCCACTTATTGCACCTCTCAAGAGGAATGCACATATGATAAAAGCCCAGGCGTACCGTATTCATTCCAATGCAATACATACCACTAAGCAGCCAAATCTAGAAAAAATTAACCTTGGTATCGTAATATATATCTTCATTCAAAATATGCTATACAGTCAAGGCTAGCTTTCATTTCTACAGTTGATATGTCCTCTATAAGCAAGAAAACAGAACTTAGCAAGGAGTAATTTAAATAGATTATTTCTTATGCATCAGGCTGCAGGCTTCTATTATAATAAATACGGTAGGTGTGGGCGGGTTATAGGTAGTGCACTGCCTGTATGGACCATAGAGCCAGTAAATGAGGGAGAACAGGCAGACATGTGTTTATGCTGTTATATATGGGTTAGAGCTTCAGAAAATCATGTACAATCGGCAGCTCTACACATTTAGTATATTCTACTGAATTAGAATGAAAAATTATAAATACTAGGTACATCTGAGTATATTAGGTATTGTATTGATTAAAACATTCTATTCGGTTATATTTAACATTATTTTTAACCTTATTTTTGTTTGAAATTTTGAGATATTTCAGAGAATTGGTGAAGGCGAATTGTACATTTTCTGAGTTCTCTCAAGGCCTTCCAGATGGTATCAGAAGGTAAACATGATGTATGAGTAATCGCCATGTAGTAGCGCAAGCGATACATGATAAAATTCATAAAAAAATTCATAAATATTTTCATTCCATTAGAACTTCTTGTGATAAGAAAATCATAAAGGTTTTTAGTCTCCTTCCTCAGAGGGGGTTGAGTTCAGACGAGTCAACTTCGCTGTAATAAATACCTACAGATAATACATATATAATTAGTGATCGGTTTCACTGCTATAGGGCTTATCTAATATATTTACATGGTATAGATATATGCATGACAATTAGGATAAACATGACACACGATTGATGTTTTAGTACTATCTGGAGCTATATACTAGCAGGTAATAAAGTTGATAAAATAGACAAATATTTGATCAAGTATGTCTAACAAAATAATCATGATAAATAATAAGTCTAGGCTCAGAGATGAGACACTCCCTTCAGACTGAGGGATAGCCTCTCGCTCCAAACTGTAAAATGACATTAGAATCCGATTAGGACGCCTACTCCAGGGCCAGGCAAGCCATTTTGCTAAAAAAATATTGTTAAAGATTTTATTTTAACTTAGTGAATCGGGGCTATAGTTTGTCACCATAGTCGAATAAGGGCAGTATTTTGGTCTTGTAGTTTCATAACAGCTGATATACAAATTTATATATTTTCTAATTTGTCAGAGTTGGTGGATATTTTGTGCGAAGGATTTATAGTTGTTAAGCTTTGTGATGTATACTCTAGGTCCAAACCCTCAGGTCAGATACGAATGTTATGTCTGTTATTGGACGCCTACTTCGCTAATCGGTTTCCTGTCCTAGGACCCGGGCCTAGGACTCGGCGTTTAAGTGGGAATATATGTCATTTTGCGGTCTGAATGGTATTATAATGGCACTTTGCGGTTTGAGGCGAGAGACTTTCCCTTCGTTTGAAGGGACTCTCAACTGTGGGCCTAGACTATTTGGTTTATCATCAATGATGTAGCGTAAATATTGATATTGAGCTACTGTTTTTAGTTCTTAATTGTGGTCAAGAGTGGCTTTAAATTAAATTTGTACTCGATTTTTTTCGGGTTATTTGAAGCTTGTTTAAGTACATGGTATTAAACTTTGCAGCATTTATCAAGAATAAGTTGTTAGTACGCGAGTTCTGAATATTATCCACTGCAGTTTGCATGTTTGAAGGTATGGTCTGGAAGACCCCTTTTTGAGATGATCATGGCAAATAAAGAATTTTTATCTTATCTTATTCTTATCTTATGTTTTCGAAAATCACATCAAAAGTTTTTCTTTGTACTTAGAGTTTGGTGTCATCCACGTACAGGGATAGATTACAATGCGGTACATTAGTGCAATAGGTATCCACTCACTGACATATATGGGTCAGATTTTCAGAAAATGTACATTTTGTCTTCACCAATTCTCTCAAATAACCCACATTTAAGACAAAAATGAGCTTCAAAATGCAGTTTAACATAACAGAACTGATACTTTGAATCAATGCCATACCAAATATACTCAGATATACCTGGTATTCTTCATTTTTCAGCCTAATTTAGGACAATTTCCTAAATGTGTAGAGCTGCCAATTGTACAATTTCTGAAAATCTTACCCATATATATGTGATGAGTTTTAGAGAAATGAGTCACAAGTCGCAAAATTGATATTTTTCAGTGTTTTCCTCACAAGATGTCGTGGTGGGATTTTTTTTCATTTTTTGGGTGCTTCACCCTGTTTGTAGCATAAATACATCTACCAAATTTCAAGACAGTGCATTAAATATATCCATGCATTTCTAATTAAGGTCATCTTACAGTATATTATACGCGATGTTGGTATATATAGTTACGATAGCAGGTATCCACTTATTTGCAGCGAGTATAATTGTGCATCTTTCAATACATCATTCTGAAAAGTTTCGCCAACTTTAAAAGGTTATCAGTTAGCAAATGCACAACTTACCTCTTTACAATGAACCGTCGAAGCCACAAGGACTATTTAAAGAAGAGATGTTTAGCGATTAAAGTATCGTAAAATCTATGTAAGCGCAGTGGATTGAAACATGGAACTACAGGTTATATTCCAGTATATATAGCACCAAGAGGACTGAGGTTTTTCTCTACTGAGGACTGAGGAAGTCAGGTCTTTAGGATCCCACAACACTATAACGCGTGAAAGACCCTTGCCGCACCTTGCCGTCACCGCATTCATAAGAAGATACATGAATAGAATGGGAACTATAAATCAATGTCTACGGCTCATATAATAGCCTGGCATACAGCGGGCCCTGGGAACTGTTTCATAAAGAAATCCTACGACCTAATCTTGAATATAAGAGCGTCGTATATGGGTTTAAGGTATCGTAAACAGTTACAAGAAATTTTAAATTTAAGACCGTTTTTAAGAAGTAGGTTACTATTTATTAGTGATGATGTATTTGATATTTATTTGTTTATCATTAAGAGTGTACACAACAGGTAATGATGAAAGGAGGTTAGAAAGGATCCCCCACCCCCACCCCCTCTCACCCCCCGTATAAGTTTTGAGGAAACGTCTGTTGTATATTTTATAAGAGTTAGAAATGAAAAAATGAATCAACTCAATTAAAAAACACCTCACAGAAAATTCATTGTAGCATATTTATTGTTTTGGCGACTCTTACGCGTTTCGCCGAGGGGTGTGGCTTCATCAGAGAGTGATTTTTATTTTATTTTATTTTATAAGAGTAATTGAATATGTATGTTGTCTGAGTATAAATTCATAATATTTTATTAAAACATTTATATGAAACTTGGGGACCCGTGTGGTCATACGAGTCACCTTGAAATGTCAGGGTCTGGAATGGGCGGGGATATAGCAAATACAATAGATATTTCAGACTACTTGTTGTTTGGAGCGAGAGCTTTCTCTCGGTTTGAAGGGACTCTCTCACCATTGAGCCTAGACTGTACTTATAATATCCCATTTGTACAGTAGAAATCACTGTACTGAAGGTAACAATTAGTATTGTCTGCAAAGCATGCAAATACCTTTATCCCTTTAAACCTTTAAAAGTAGCTAAGGAAGTGCAATATTGATTAAGACCCTGCCCACACACAGCCGATTTGCCTCCCGATTGCCTCCCGATTTGGGTCTCCCGATGAATCCTAGATTTTAATTTCCATTCCTGGTTTATGTTATTTCAAAAACATAAACCAGGTTTTGAAATGAAGTTATAGAATTTATCGGGAGACCAAAATCGGGGGGCAATCGGGGGAAAAATCGGCTGTGTGTGGGCAGGGTTTAAGTAAGGATCTGTTATGCAACGGGGTCCCACATGGACGGAGTCTTCCAGCAAGGAGTAGAAGGGTCACATCTGCAGAAAATGTACAACCAGCAAATCTATACATTTAGTAAATTCTACTAAATTACACTGTAAAATGGTCAATACTAGGTGCATCTGAGTATATTTGGTATTGACTTGATTCCAACAATCTGTTTGATTATGCTGAACTGAGTTTTGAACCTGATTTTTGTCTTAATTTTGGGTTATTTGAGAGGATTGGTGAAGGTGAATTGTACATTTTCTGAGGATCCGACCCAGAAGGAGAGGATGAATGCCTTGGGGTGGCTACTGGTATGCTCACCATGCTTTACATGCTTATTATCTATTCTGCCTTCTCCTCCTCATACATCACAACTTTTTAGGCGCACTCCATTCTTTCTCTCTCTGTCCTTTTTTCTTTTCCTGGAATTTATTGTAGCCTATATATGGTTCAAGGCGCCCAAAAATGTACAATCGCCAGCTCTACACATTTGAGTAAATTCTGCTATAAATTTGTCTGCAAAATGATAAATTACTAGGTGTATCTGAGTATATTTAGCATTGCATTGATAGAGCTCTATTGATTCAAAAGAATCTGTTCGAGAATATCGAGCTGTATTTTGAACCTAATTTTGTCTTAAATTTGGGTTATTTCAAAAGATTGGTGATACAATAGGGCATTTGTATGTGCCACTGCGCATGTCTGTTACAGTGCATCCTGGGATGGATTCTGTTGAAATCTGACATACAAATATTTGACAATATTTTATCCAAGGTTCCAAGAATGTTTCCACCATGATAGCTTGTATAAATCATCTATGAAATCCAAATGCATGATGATGGTTCATACTCTACCGAATCTTCACTCCTTTATGTTACATCCATTATAACAATGGAAACATGTATCACACATGGATATTGATATTAGAGCATTGATAAATAGTCCATGCTGAACATGGCATGTTTTCTATAGGTTTTACACTGTACCATTAGTCCCATAATTCCATGCGAGTCAAGATTCAATATGACGGCTATGTAAATCCCCTATTGTACATTTTCAGGCGACTTGACCCATTGAATATCCAGTGTCTGTGCTTGAACTGACCGTGTTAGGGCGAGATGGTCCTTGAGTGACAGGCACTCGAGGCCTTTCTACCAAACTCTCATATAAAACGTGTCTAATTAGGCCAAATGCAATTAGGTTGGTTGCTGATTGGCGTTTGGTTGTGTCTTATGCCCTGAGCAACAGTTCATGATATTCTACTTTTTTCTTTTCTTTTCCAACCCATCTAAAGTTCATTTAGCCAAACTGTTGGACGATTTTGTCTGGTCGTTTTTGCTATAGGGCTATATGAATTTCTAAAGTCGAAAAGAATGGATTTTGAGATACCATTTAGCAAATCTAAAAAGTATTTCTATATTTTATGCTCGATTGTTTGTTTGAATAAAAAGGTTTGCAATATTTCTGGTGGACTTTACTAGTAAAGTAGCTAAATATACTCCATAGGATGACCTTAGAAATGCAAGGATATATTTGAAACACCGTCATGAAATTTGATACATATATTCATACGATGCAAGGCGCTAGGTACCTCAAAAATGAGTATATTCCTACAAAGAGATCTTGTCAATGAAACACTATGACAAATATCAACTTAGAGACTTTATGACTCATTTTTCTGTAACACATCACACATTGGTTGTAGTGGCAAATGGTTTCAATAAAACGCACGACACAATTCAGTATTCGAAGCCTTATGTGGACTTATATATTCCCTTAGGACCAAAGATGGTCCAAGTTAGGACTACCAACTCCACATACTACCCCTCCCCTCCAACTCCCTCGTTGACTAATACAGTCCAGACTCAAAGCCTTTCAGATCAGATACAAATGGTATGACTGTGATTGGACGCCTACTGCGCTAATGGCTCCCCCGGCCCGGGAGTAGGCGCCCTAATGGGATTATAATAGTATTTTCCGGTCTTAATCTTAATGGCGTTTTGCAGCTTGGAGCGAGAGGATTTCCCTCAGTTTGAAGGGACTCTCAACTTTGAGCCTAGACTGAATATATTCTACAGCGGAGGGACCCCCTTGTTTTAAGAGTGTGGCTGATACTGCCTGAGGCGGTGCACCCTAGGGCACCCCAACCTCCATACCTGGCCGTCGCCACATGTATAGCATGCCTCACATTCTTATAGGCTGTGTTTATTTATGCACTGGCTCCTCCAATGTTTCATTGGGCCCTATTATAACAGTTTTACACCTTGTTCACACCATTCCACAGCTTCTCAAGGCAGCCCTAGTGAGGGGCAGATTGCTTTATGCCATGTGCCAATATACAGATCTGAGTCAAACTTATGTACAGAATGTGGTATAGGTGGAGGTGTGCAGTCAATCCTCTATTTGTGGATATATTGATAATCCAGACACCTCACCATTATGGATAGTTAGGTCATGAAAATGGATATCTCTATTAGGGATACCCCCTGGAAGAGCTGTGATTCTCATAGAAGGGGGACCCCCATTTCCAAAAGTAGAATTATTATTTATTGAAATTGTATAATTATTTGAATTGGAAATGAACATTATACAATACTGTCTAATCCAGGCACCTCAAAATGATGGACAGTTAGAGCCAGTCCAATACTGTACATATCTATTACAGAGACCTCTCTCTAATCCAGACACCTCACCATGCATTATGGACATGCATCATGGCATTAGGGCCAGTCCAATACTGTACATTTCTATTAGAGAGACCTCTCTCTAATCCAGACACCTCACCATTATGGACAGTTAGGGCCAGTCCAATACTGTACATATCTATTACAGAGACCTCTCTCTAATCTAGACACCTCACCATGCATTATGGACAGTTAGGGCCAGTTCAATACTGTACATTTCTATTAGAGAGACCTCTCTCTAATCCAGACACCTCATATACCTGGGTCAGATCCTGGGAGCTGCTGGGCTTGGAGAAAGTGGTGAGAGAGGAAAGAAAGGACAAACGAAAGTGGAGACATAGAAAAAGAAAGAGGAAAGAAATTGGTGACAGAGGAAAGATAGGGTTGATTGCAAAGAGCGGCTCGCTGGGCAAATCTTCATTATTATGTAATCTTAGGTAATCCCCCACTTGGATGAAATGTTTTCAAATTAAATCAAATCCAATCCTCAGGCATCTCTTAGGGTGCATACGACATTGTTTTTACATGGAATATCTCATTCATACTGTTACAGAAAGCAACGAAAAAGACCTTTTCTATAAAATGAATCTAAGATCATCATGGCCATCCATCCATTTCTTCAATATTTTGGGAATAGAAAGGTTCCAGAAATAATGTTAGCAATCCAACAAAACGTACATAAGGAATTGGGGAATTGCTTGGGTGAGCCTTAAGCATTGACCCTGTCATTATAAATATACTTGGCCTAGAATTACCTTCTTGGGCATAAAACAAAGAATTCCCTCCTGCTGGCCTTTTCCAATAATTGGCCATATATAATACATTGAGCTGATTATATTAACAGTATTAATCTTTAAAAAAGCAGCATCAATGAAGTGCGTACATATATGGGTCAGATTTTCAGAAAATGTACAATTGGCAGCTGTACACATTTAGTAAATTCTGCTAAATTAGGCTGCAATTTGGTCAATACTAGGTAAATTCGGGTATATTCGGTATGGCATCGATTCTAGCAATCTGGTTGGTTAGGTTGAACTGTATTTTTAAGTTTATTTTCGTCTGAAATTGGGGTTATTTGAGAAGATTGGCGAAGTTGAATTGTACATTTTCTGAACATCTGACCCATATGTGGGGGGTGGGGGAACATTGGCTGGCTGACAGGCGGGCTTCAATAAACTGTACTAAACGCATTGCACAATTCAGTATTCCAAGCCTTATGTGGACTTATATGTTTTGGTGGCTCACCGAAATGTTTAGCTGCTGTGGTTTCATTCATTATCGCTCAGTGGCGTTGGTTTTCTTTTGCCAATTTGACTTGAAATCTTTTATGAGTCGTAATATTATAACATCAGCAAAATAGTCGACATAGCTGAGATTCCCTCTCGGTCTATATATACTATATATCCATCTCCTTCTTAGAACAATTTCTCGCCAGCTATATATGGACCATTATGCCGTGTTAGAAAGAATGATCGTGCCTGGGGCCGCACTACACTAGATGTTAAATCCTGAATCTGTGATGGGCAAGCTTAGCTAGCTACTGGTGAAATCTTAAGGTCACCACTCACAGGATGGCGTTTGTGTTTGACCTTGATGTGTCTTAAATAATTTTGCAAATTGTAGCTGTGATAAAGTAAATGGAAATTTCAATGTAAAACTTTCCATTTTATATATGGTTTGCATACAGTCATGTATTAACTTGAACTTGAAACATCAAACACAGAATTTTAAATGTAAACTTATTTTAAACGTAAGCTTATTAATAAGATTAATTTAAAATATGACATAGTTAGCCTGGGAAGACCAAGACTGAAATGACACCTTATTGACATGTTTTTATGTATACACACTTAAGGGAAAAAGATACTTATATATTTAATTCTAAAGAAAAGGGGACCATCCTTTCAACGTCCATCAACCTTTTGACTGTAGGCTCCTCTCTAGTAAAATCTCAGTTAACATCGGTCAAAAACTAAAGACTTTTAATTTTTGTTCTGTTCTTTTTCTACCCATTTGAAAGTCATTTGACCAAACTTCTAGACGATTTTACCCGGTTGTTTTTGCTACAGGATTTTATAAATGTCCACATTTATATTTCGGTGGCCCGCCGAAATCCTTTGCTGCAGGGCGGTACTTAGTTTTGTTTGAGCTAATTCGACACCAGATCATCTTATAAACATATATATGACAGCTGCAAAATATTGATAGTCCTATAGGTCAAACGATGAGTAAAATTTGGTATGTTTTTGTTGTTGTAATAGCAATCTAAAACAACTAACCTCTTAATTAATTAATCTTCTTCCAGAACCGTTGTGCCAAACTCATCCCAGGTTAACTTTCCCCGACGTCTATCAGTAAAGTATGTATTAATTCACCGGAAGTCTCCATGCCCACAGAGTGATACGCAAGTGCGTACCTCACATAGGTTATGGCGTACACACCAGAGGGAGTCCTTGTCGTGATGGGTAGGGAGAATTTATGAACACTAAATCATACCTCCCTTCCTAACTCTCCCTACCCCCTGCTCTGTCTCATCTCTGTTTGCAATCATCCAAGGCGTTTCTGCACTTGAGATCCGCTGATTTATATATACCTACCCATCTGATAGTTATATCAGTTATGTATATATATTCATGTATTTTACATGATGTATATAACGTATGAAATCTCACATATTAAACTTGATGTATCATCTATGGTGGCACATACCTAGGCCTGCTGCCATTACTTTTCTATTATATTTTCCAAAAATAAAAATGTAGGATGATACAATTTCTGATATACAGGCAGGTCTGCCACTTAAATAAAAAGATAATGTATAGGGGCTGCACTAAACAGCCTGGTAAAACATCATACATGCAGCAATAGATGGCAGTATACTGCCCCAGGAACTAAGCAGAAGACCAGCTATAGGGGCTGCACTAAACAGCCAGGTAAAACCTCATGCAGCAATAGATGGCAGTATACTACCCCAGGAGCAAAGCGGAAGACCAGCTATAGGGGCTGAACTAAACAGCCTGGTAAAACATCATACAACAATAGATGGCAGTATACTACCCCAGGAGCAAAGCAGAAGACCAGCTATAGGGGCTGAACTATACAGCCTGGTAAAACATCATACAGCAATAGATGGCAGTATACTGCCACAGGAACTAAGTGGAAGACCAGCTATAGGGGCTGCACTAAACAGCCTGGTAAAACATCATACAGCAATAGATGGCAGTATACTGCCCCAGGAGCCAAGTGGAAGACCAGCTATAGGGGCTGCACTAAACAGCCTGGTAAAACAGCATACAGCAATAGATGGCAGTATACTGCCACAGGAACTAAGTGGAAGACCAGATATAGGGGCTGAACTAAACAGCCTGGTAAAACATCATACAGCAATAGATGGTAGTATACTGCCCCAGGAACTAAGTGGAAGACCAGCTATAGGGGCTGAACTAAACAGCCTGGTAAAACATGATACAGCAATAGATGGCAGTATACTGCCCCAGGAACTAAGCGGAAGACCAGCTATAGGGGCTGCACTAAACAGCCTGGTAAAACATCATACATGCAGCAATAAATGGCAGTATACAGCCCCAGGAACTAAGCGGAAGACCAGCTATAGGGGCTGCACTAAACAGCCTGGTAAAACATCATACATGCAGCAATAAATGGCAGTATACAGCCCCAGGAACTAAGCGGAAGACCAGATATAGGGGCTGCACTAAACAGCCTGGTAAAAGTTAAACATCATACAGCAATAGATGGTAGTATACTACCCCATGATCTAGTGAAGACCAGATATAGGAGCTGAACTAAACAGCCTGGTAAAACATACACTAATGGATGGTAGTATACTACCCCATGATCTGGTGAAGACCAGTTATAGGAGCTGAACTAAACGGCCTGGTAAAACATACACTAATGGATGGTAGTATACTACCCCATGATCTAGTGACGACCAGCTATAGGGGCTGCACTAAACAGCCTGGTAAGGATGGGACAATATAAGAGATTGTAGAGCTGTGTGCAACAGCAGGCTACAGCAGGAGTTAGTGGAGAACTACAGTAGCTATGAAGCTGGACTTAACAGCCTGGTAACACATGATTTACCACAAGGTTTAATGCAGGGGACAGCAACGAGGAACTATCAGTTGTTATCAATTGTTTGAAACAACACAAAAAAGGATTTTGAAATACGATCATATCTAAAACCATGAGATCAGGCAGATTCTAACAATGTTTAACTTTAAGATATCTAATAAGTACTTCTATATTCTTTTATTTGAAAAATAAAAATAGTTAGCGATATTTATGGGCAGACAATCACTAGTATAGTAATGAAATAAAGATTATTCGTTCAGAATGTCATTGGAAATGCATATGGGTCAGATTTTCAGAAAATGTACAATCCACTTTCACAGATTCTCTGAAATAATCCAAATTTCAGACGAAAATAAAGTTCAAAATACAGTTCAACCTAACCAAACAGATTGCTAGAATCAATGAAATGCCGAATATACTCGAATTTACCTAGTATTGACCAAATTGCAGCCTTATTTGGCAGAATTTACTAAAATTGTGTACAGCTGCCAATTGTACATTTTCTGAGAATCTGACCCATATATCTATTCAGTACATTGCCTTGACATTTGGTGCACATAATCAGAAAACTCAGATCGTCAATCAACTAAAAAATGAGTCAATCCTAACCTGGCACTCTAGAGCACCCGCGAACGTGATTGGAGTGGTCCTAATTAGATGACAACATGGACCGAGATGTCTACACATTTAGAAACGGAGGTTCTTTTTTTTATTAAGGTTATTAGGAGTATACGTGTCCGATTTTCAGAAAATGTACAATTCACCTTCACCAATTCTCTCAAATAACCCCAATTTCAGACGAAAATAAAGTTCAAAATACAGATCAACCTAACCAAAGAGATTGCTAGAATCAATGCAATGCCGAATATACTCGAATTTACCTAGCATTGACCAAATTGCATCCGAATTTAGCAGAATTTACTAAATGTGTACAGCTGCCAATTGTACATTTTCTGAAAATCTGACCCATACATGTATTAGCTGGTGAAATAGATCCCTCGTTGCTTGGAGGAAGATCTTTGACAAATATTTGTACACATAAGTTTTAAAATACTCACAAAAGGCATGATATCTAGACCCGTTCCTCAGCTCGAGGATGAACCTTTTGCTGGTCTACTGATAAAGTGCCTTCACTGGTCTATTTTCGGTGGACATAAAGCATTGTGCGTACATATAAGGGTTGAGTAAATGGCAAAATCGTCGAAGTTAAATGAACAATGAAGCAAAACAACAAAAAGATGAATTATTGGTGAAAAATCTTTCGTTGATGGACAGTTCAACATTCGTTGATGGACAGTTCTGATTCAGGGCAGCGCGAGACTAGAGATCAGCTATCAGACAATACAGTTAGTGTTAACAAGTTCGCCTCGCCCTCAGCTTTGGAAACTATAGCAACAAATTGACGATATTTTTTCATCAGAAATGTTATCGCTGCGGTCTGTGAATTCACAGGTGATCAGAGGTCCCTTTAAGAGTGGTACACAGTACTGACTCAAACCCAGGTGATCAGACTATTAGCGAAGCTATTTGCGAAGCTATTTGTTATGCAACAGGCCCCCAAAGAACCAGTTGTTTCCTGAGTGTAGAGATAGTTGCAGTGCTAAATGGCATTGTGTCACGTTAGTGTCCAACCACCGCACCACCACTGTCCGAGATGGACACGAGCCAAAACCAGTGCTTGCCAATTCCACCAACAAAACAACAACAGGGATGGCCGCGTTATAAACCACAACAGTTGACACTGTCCCTGCCTTATTGTCAATGTTTGAATGAATTTGATATTAATTAAAATGTTCTCAACATTATTTATACATCAGAAACTGTACTTATCTACTTGTGTTACCTAAGTACTATACCAAATGGTCACACTCTGCGTTAGTGGTTATTAACATTGGTACAATAATTCTCTAAAATCTTAATAGAACTATTTTTAAATCATTTTTCTTTCTTACTTTGATCCACCTTTGGCCCGAACATTTGTAAACACTGGGACCATTCGAAAACCCTGCGTTTACCTGTTATGCAATGCAGTGGAATATTATCCCAGTTAAAATAAAATCTTTAAAAAAGATTGAGTCTAGGCTTAGATTTAAGCAATTGAGAGGGACCTCCAAACTGAGGGAAAGCTTCTCGCTCCAAGCCCCAAAACATCATTATAATATAGTCCTACCAATATACACTAGACCTTATAGAACTACAATACACTCCAAATCTCTTCTGGCCTCGACAAGTTATAGTTTTTTTTCTATTTTCTTTCCTCTAGGCAAGGAACATACTGGAAGACAGGAAAAAAACTTTTCTGAAATTTGGCTCCTAGGGCCCCCTTAGGTATGAATAAATACTATTTTAAATTAAATTGTATTAGGACGTCTATCCAAGGGAAGCCATTAGCGTAGTAGGCGTCCAATCGCTGATTCTTATCTGATCTGAGAGGCTGTGAGTCTAGACTGTATTGTAACAAGAGTAATTCAGACCTGATTACTTCAATAGAGGATCAATTATCCTAGCGACATCGGAAATAAAGAAATCAAAATTTTAAAAAATTGTTTCACGGTTCTTGTCACAGCCTTGATTGTGCTGCCCATTAAAGCTGCATTCACTACTATATGATTAGACGCCTACTTCGCTCATCGGTTTCCTGGCGTTCTAATGGGATTATAATGACGTTTTGCGGTCTTAATGTAATTATATTGGCACTTTGCGGTTTCAGGCGAGAGGCTTTCCCTCCGTTTGAAGGGACTCTCTCATATTTGGACCTAGACTGCTGTTCCTCTCGGTGTAAAAACAAACCATCTTCCAAATTATTTATTTCGGTATGGCCCTCTGTCATCTTTCTAAACTTAGGGAATCCTCAATGAAATTGAAAGAGCTAGGACATCTCCACCTGGATAGGTAGATCGATAAGCTAATTGCACTATGCATCCTTTTCTTGTATAAGTCACGATTTCATCGAAATAAAAAATTGATATTTCCTCATGTCCAGTGATCGAATCTTCCATTATACAGCGATTATGATATAAGATACGAAGCCGAAATGGTTTCTTTTCTACATTTGATGGGAATATAATTCAATTAAAGGGGAATAATTAACACTAACCTATCTTTATCTGTATTAATAATAATGGTGATATTTTCAAGAGAATTTATTTCAATTACACTGTAGAAGCTAAATTCTTTTTATTAATTTTGCAGATCTGGGGAAATCGTGTGGACAGCCCACAGGAGATCTCTTTTCGAATAACCTGAAGTATACTTCAGTTTCCCTCAACACAATAACTATTGATCATTTTGCCACATTTGCTATAAGCAACTAAAAGTACGAGAGTTATCTTCATGGGTCCCACTGGATTCAGAGAAATATAATTTCTAGAAGTTCTAGAATTCTCAACAGTAATCAAAAAGGACCTTATTGTGATGTCCTGGCTTCCAAACTTTTAATCTAATGATATGATATAATCATGCGTTACAACATCCTTCGGATATTGCTTTTTCTCAAATATAATCATGATATTATCTCAATTAAGTTCTTCCTCACTCAACAGCTGGGATGGAGAACTGTTAATTGCCAAAACTTTCTCTTCAAAATCCGTCACATTGAGATGATAAAATAATTTAGAATAGAATAGTTTCAATTATTTTGAGCTTTGCATACACCGATTGTACAGGTCGAGACGACCCGACCCATCGTACACGCGCCAGCTGGAGGCTTTTACATGTAGTCTAGGCTCAGAGCTGAGAGAGCCCCTTCAAACTGAGGGAAAGTCTCTCACCCCAAACCGCAAAATGCCATTATAATGCATTAGAAACCCACTGGGACGCCTACTCCAGAGCCAGGAAAACCATTAGCGCAGTAGGCGTCCAATCACTGATATACCTCTGCGATTAGGCACTTATAATTGGATATGAATAGGTTGCTAGTTACACATTTATTTCATTAATAACTAAAAAAAGCAAAATAATAATAACATGAATATATCAATTAGCATCTCCTTTCCAAACTAGTGTGACTACTATGCAATCGCTCTCTCTCTCTCTCTCTCTCTCTCTCTCTCTCGTTATAATGTATTGTCATATATAAAATGCCCCAGGTTGAGATGAATTGAAAATAGCACTTTGTGTAATTCGTATCCTGAATAAAATGTTTCCACTCAAATCAAACCTTAATACAAAGCATCATTAGTACCTACCTCTGCTTCCTTGGCAGCAATGGGAGCGGTGGTTCCCCAGGAGGAGGGGAGAGCACCGTACAAACGTGTGGAGGAGGAACGAGTCTCTGAGATGGCACAAGAAGAAGTCACTCGCAGGTTCACAACTCGAAATAAACTTCTTGCAAAGTTGCCTTTCCCTGTCAACTGATGGGATATGTTGCAATATATATCTGTGTATGCAATGTTGGTGTAATAAGACGGTGTGGTTGCTTTGTGGGTTTGTTAATACTGGTGGTGCTCAGTGAGGTTTTACTACTGCTTCAGCGTCTGTCTTGGCTGCTGCTGTCCAGAAGTTAAGTCAAACTGGATGGAAGCACGATATATATGTGGGTTGTGGCCTTGTTTTCTCTAGGGTCATCCGATATACCCTCTCTCTCACAAGCACTGAGAGCTCAGAACCTAGCTTCGCTCCCTCTCTCTCACACACTCTTTCCACTGTGTCTCTCTCACGATCTCACTCACGAGTCTGTCAAAGAGGAGAAGGAGGAGTAGGAGGAGGAGTAGAGGTAGTGGGAGGAGTCGAAGTGTGGTGCAGGAGGTGGTTGTTGGTATGGTTTTGTTGCACCAATTCTCTCTGTCTCTCTGTCTCTCTGTCTCTACGGATGGTGGGACTTGCCTGGGCCGCTGCAGTCGTACAACTTGTGGCCGTGCTATCTCACTCTGAGTTTTGGTGCATGCCGTGGTGGGCGTTTTATACTCGCGAGTCGCGTGCAGAATCAGCTTCGGTGAAAGGCCATCCCCCTCCCGCCTCTCCCCTCCCCCGCTCCCCTCCCCCTCCCCCTCCCCCTCCCCATATACACACACATCATTCCCATCCATAAGCAAACATGTATGCACCCGAATCCCCTACAGGTAACTGTCAATCTGCTTCTTCTCACCCCCACCCCCAAGTCGCAATGCCAATAGAGGGTTTGCAATCGCCACCATCTATGTCAGTTATTAATTTGTAGCATTTTCATTATTACATGGGTTATTTGGAAAAATTGCAATCGGAAGCTCTACACATTCAGCCCCAATAGGGCGTTTGCAAGTACCACTATTTATGTGAGATATTAAATTCATATCATTTGTTATATAATACTCATGGGTTATTTTGACATAACAAATTATCGGCAGCTCTACATATTTAGTCCCAATAGAGGGTTTGCGAGTGTTACTACATATATCAGCTATGAATTCCTATAATTTATCATAAAATAGCCAGAATATTCTCAACAGTATTATCAATTATTTTCATGGGTTATTTTGACAAAATTACAAGGGTATCCTTACACATTTAGTCCCAATAGAGGGTTACAATATATCAGCCAGTCCATTCAGCAAAATTAGACTGAAAAGGGATGAATCATAGGTATGACTGGGCATAATATTTGGTTTTGCGGCGATTTAGAAAACAAATGTCAGCTATGAATTCGTATAATGTGTCATTATATAATTCTGTAATGTAATGATTTGGCCTGTAAATGAAATAAAAAAATAAAAAAAATAATGTAAAATCTATAATCGGCATCTCTACACATTTAGTCCCAATAGAGGGTTTGCACTCTTTAATTCGCAAGGAATCATGGGAGTAAAATCTAGAGAATATCTTCCATATTTAACATGGAATAGTATAATGGTATACATCAGTGCTCGAATGTACTATAAATTGTCAATTAGTGGTATAAATAATATGATGTTTTATCTTTCCCACATGCATTTGGAATCTATAGACCATTATTGAAAAAATGATTTTTTTAAAAATATTCTGGCTATTTTTGATGATAAGATTGTTGCTAAATATCTGTATGTCAGAATGAAGGTAAATCCGCCCCAGCATGCACTGTAAAAACATGCACAGTGACCAATGCAAGTCCCCTATCGCACCAGTTCCGATATTAGTACATATCTCATCCCAATCATACTTTTGTTTTCTGATATCATTTTTCAAAGCAGTAATTTGCACCAACGGTTATACGATATACTACAAAGCGGATATCAGACATGAAAAGGGAAATCCCTTTTTAACCTTGGACCGCCATTAATAACCCGTACACAGGAGTGGACGTATCCGATTTACATACAAATGTTATTTTGTGTTATACAGTGAGTGGTAAGAAAATAGGAAATTTAAAAAAAAATACAAAATACAAAGGGACGCGGAGATTCTATCATTAGAAATGTAAGAGCCTCGATGGCAGGAAATTTGACTAAAACCTCTTAAAAAAAAGAAAAAAGGGGGAAATCCCTTGTGGCACTACTGCTTCCTTGAACACCATATTTAAACATTTCGTATATATAGTGTGTATACATAACTATAGGTATTAAATTGAAATAATTTATTGCACCGTATTGTATGATAGGGTGAATACTGTCATCGCTTGATATCATCGTTCTGCATTTCTGGTATCATTTACATTACATATTTAGAAATATGATTGAATTGAATTGAAAAATACTTTATTTGTCTGAGGTTATACAGGTACAGGATAGACAAATAGGTGACCAGGCTTCTGGATAAAATCCAGGTCTTCCAGCCGTCACCTCATAGTAGAAAAGACATCTATACTAACAGAGAGACTAGCTAAAGACACATATTAACAGGGCAAGAACAAGCTAAAGTTGTAAACATTTACTATAGTGAAATCATAGTGAAATTTCCTATATATATTTCACCTTTCAGAAAATACACACAATGAAGAGAAGAGGGTACGCTGTAAACATAGGTGTTATCGACCCCGAAAGAGAGAAAAGTTCTTTGTTGACAAGCTGAATACAAAATGTTTTCAAACACAAAAAATCAAAAAAAAAAAAAAAAAGAAAAAATCATAAAGCGCTAGAAAGGTGATGCTATGATCTAATAACGATTGTTATCATACGAGTTAGGAGAGTTAAATGTAAGCCATTATGGTAAAGCTAATCAAAAGAACTTAAAATCCTTAAATTCTACTCACATATCAGATAAGCATGGTATGTCAGAGATTGGACGCCTACTGCGCTAATAATGGCTTTTCTGGCCCTGAAGTGGGAAGCGAGAGGCTTTCTTTCCCTCAGTCTGGAGGGACTCCCTCAACGTCTGTATATTTTTAAAGCATCTATATTGATCATATATATATGTGTAACTTTATATATAGCACTTATACTAAAAATACATTAAAAATTTTGATTTGGGACATTTGGTTTTGGATGAATAAATAAGTTAGAATTCCTTCGTCTTTGCCTCAATGATAACAATCTGTTTGGTTAGGTTGGACTGCATTTTGAACTTATTTTCGTCTGAAATTTGGGTTATTTGAGATGATTGGTGAAGGTCAATTGTACATTTTCTGAAAATCTGACCCATTTCTGCTGTGCAATTATGTTTCACTTATCATCGCTCACCTGCGCTCGTTGACTCTCGGTCGATTCAACTTCAAGTTCTTATCAATAAAAAAAGATTGATAAGTCCTGTCCTATAAGTAATAATAGGAGTAAATTTGCTACGTTATTTTTGTCGTAATGGCCGAGAATGCAAATTTAATGCTTCTCTAGAATGACGGCCAAGATGGAGGAAGAGTGAACAAATAGAATGAGTGAATGGAAAAAAAAGATTGATTAAATATTGTGCTGCATTATCAGACTTGGCCCAACCCATGGACCATCCCTAATATTCATTTCTATTACAAACACAGGCCTTTGAACATTTAATACACCACAGAAGCAGTCTAGGCTCAGAGACGACGAGATAAGATTGGGATTCAATGGCTTTCCCGGCCCTGGAGTAGGCCCACCCCTGCCGTCCTAATGGGATTCCAATGGGATTGTGTTGTTAATTTCCCTGAGTTTGAAGGGATCTGATAGGTTCTGAGCCTAGACTTCAAACCAGTACATGGAACAAGTACATGTGGAGCAAAAAAAAATCTAAATCTAAAACAGCTCCGAAATAATGACTCAATCGATTTAATCTTAAATACTTGAATATGGGACAGCATGTTGTGCCTCAAAATATCTATTCATTCATAGTGTAATGTATACATGTATGTATAACCTCAGCGTTCAAACAGTACAAAATCAGAGAAAATCTTTATCAGTTTTTCAACCTTTTTAGATTATGAATTGAAATATTATGCAAGATACAAGTACATATTTTGGTATCATCGTTCTCCACATACCTTTCCAATATCCCCCCCCCCGCCTCTCCCCCCCCCCCCCCACACACACACTCCCGTCCACCACCGGAACGTCTGGGCCGACTACACTCTATTTGAGATCTACTTGGAGTGGTTCACCGTAGGGTTACCATTGGGTCGCTTTGATTTTTACTCTTAAGTAGGTCTCAAACAGAGTGTACCGGTATTTTATTAGTTTCATGTTACCTGTATCATTATAAAAGTCCATTCTGAAGGACCCATTCCTATCTCCTCCCATCCCCCTTCCCCACCCTTCCCTTGCAATGATTCTGCATATTTCTCCCCATCACTACTACCCCCTCTATTATATGCATACACACATAAACTCGACGACCCCCCCCCCCACACACACACACCCTCCACCTCCCTCGACCACCCACTTGTAATATAACACCAGAACATTTAATACAAGCAGTGATGTATTAAACTTGTCAAACCATCCAGTGTAGGATTGTATAGGTTTACTTTAAGGATTATTTCTTTTCCATCCAGTACAGGGTGCTTGTTAAAATTCATAAACTAGTGCTATATCGTGGGTTGATGTAATAACTCTCAAACATCTAGTTGTCTATGGTTTCTATCCAGTACCGGGGGCCAAAAATATATAACTGGATATATTTTACACAAACAGTTGTCTTCTTAATATAAGTTGAAGTAATACATTTGCAACCAGACTGTTATCTATTCTAGTTTCATTTCATTAGAATGTTACATCAACGAGATTATATTAACACAATCTCGTTGGTTACATGTAGGCTTCAATTAAAACAATATTTTTGTTTACAATATGCCTAAGGGTATGTATACACCCACCCACACTCTCCTCTCTCCCACACGCCTATCTCTCACCCATACCCAGAGAGGCACAACCCCCATTCCCATGGACCGACCAATGAGAATGTTGCACCCAGAAGCCCGGCTGCTTCGTGTACTGGGTGAACCCTTATGTAGATGTTGGTAACCCTCCACCCACAGCTCTACTGCCCAGGGTTCACACATCGGATAATCAGTCTAGGTCCAAACATGAGAGAGTCCCTTCAAACGGAGGGAAAGCCTCTCAGTGTCTCCCCTCAAACTGCAATGTGCTATTGTAATTACATTAAGACCGCAAAATGTCATTATATTCCCCATTATAACGAACGCCTAGTCCTAGGCAAGGAAACCGATTAGCGAAGTAGGTGTCCAATCACTGACATACCATTATTATCTGATCTGAGGGTTTGCACCTATAGACTAATGCTTCACCCGACATCTAACGCATTGTCACTGGTTTGTTATGTCCTGTAACATGTGGACGGAGTATAGGCTTTAAAACAGTAATCATTTTTGTTTGTTTTTGAAACAGACTATACTTATTTTCCTGGCATCTGGGGTCTTACAATCCTAAACATTGAAAATTACGATGTATGTGAATGATTAATGAATATAATCATTATGTGTATTAATAATTTAGAAAATATTAATTAATGCATTAATAGGGGAGTTGCATGTGCCACTGCGCATGTCTGTTACAGGGCATCCTGGGATGGATTATGATGAAATCTGACATACAAATATTTCGCAATATTTTTATAAAAAACAATGCAAAAAAGTTTTCACCAATACCATACCTTGTTTAAATGATCTATGTTAACCAAATGCATGATGGGAAAGATGGGGACTTGTGTTATCGAAACATGTAAAACACATGAATATTGACATTGGAACATTGATAAATAGTCCATGCTGAACATAGCATGTTTTCTATAGATTTTATACTGTACCATTAGTCCCATAATTCCATGCAAATCAAGATTCAAAATGGCGGCTATGCAAATCCCCTATTATCCCCACATTGTTAGTACTTGCATTGAGGAGCACTCATTGGAAGACCTGCATGAATTGTTCAAATAATGTCATTAGATCTAAAATCAAAGAAAAAAGAAAGTAAATGAGGCAGCGGTTGTATGCTAGTGACTTTTAGTTCGTGCAATTAAGTGAAGTGATTTGAGTTCAACACTCTAGGACCAAACCCTCAGATCAGATAAGAATGGTATGTCAGTGATCGGACGCCTACTTCGCTAATCAGTTTCCTGGCCTAAGACTCGGTTTTAATGGGAATATAATGACATTTTGCGGTCTTAATGGAATTATAATGGCACTTTGCGGTTGGATACGAGAAGTTTTCCCTCCATTTGAAGGGACTCTCTCATCTTCGGGCCTAAACTGTTCAAAACCATGAAGAGTTGATTTAGCATAAATAAGGTAGACACTCTTGAAGTAAATATACTGTATACCTAAGTTTAAAAGGCACCGCCTGAGATCATCCTCGAAGGACAGTGCGTTTTTCTATAATGTATTAAATATCATATCGCCCTGAATGAAATAAAACAATTGAATTGAATTTTAAAGATGTAGATAGGATCATAAGGTTTTCTATTGATTAAACATTTCTAACATTTAAACCTAGGAATGTGCATTCTTGATTGAATATATTATTTGTTGATTTTATTAAAGGTCAATATCATGTTTAATACTATTAATGGAAGACGCATTATCCATCATGGAAGTTTAGAAGATTCTCAAACCCGATATTTTATTATCGTACATAAATAACCTTGTGTTCATATCGTCCTGCGTTTATATCAGCTACAATATCTATTTTCAATGCTTATCATCCATGCTAACATATATGCCGAGTTGTTGTTGTTTTTGTTGTAACTTTTATTGCCAAACAGTAATGAATGTTTGAATTGTTTTTAATAGGCAAAAAAAAAATTACAAAAATTAGTGATCGTGATTGTGATCGTGATGTGATTGTACCTGTATCATAAGCATGTCTTAGAATAACATATTGACATATTGACATATTGTGCTGATTTATTTGTTGAAATGACTCGGTGCAATATGAACTATTCAGCAGAAGATCAACGACTGCTTAAATTGTAGTGATTAATCCAGTTAAAATGGTAATAATAATGTATGTACGACCAACTAAGATCCTAATGATTATCAAAGTATTATGAAAATGTTATGAGTTAGAAATATTAATTCAAATGCTTTTTGTTTGAAATTGGCGAATGAGAATTATCATTGAATGAAACTTTGTCCAATAAAATTTTTAAAAAAAAAGAAAAAAAAGAACGTCAGCGGGACTAAGCCGAGTGTTTATGCCGAGTGTTTACATTATATATATGCTGTACAACAGGTACTATATGAAAAACATTACTACGTATATCACATCCTAGTCACAACTTCCCGATCCGGGGATGTCGTAATCAACCTCTTACGTGTTGCCCTGACCAATATGAGTGCACTCTGATATAACAACACTCCCGTTATGTCAGACCTACGTTACCAACGTATGCGCCAGCAGATTTAGCTAGATTTTAATGCACTCGAAGACCTTTGGTACTGCATAAGAAATTAAAAACTGCGAATAAAATAATTGAGAGTGAGAGATAGAGGTGAGAGAACAGAGAAGGAGAGGGAAAGAGAGGAACGAGTAGAGAGGAAGAGAGAGGTCTATAAGAGAGAGGTCTATATAAGAGAGACATGAGAGAGGGAGGGGAGAGAGAGAAGAGAAAGGAGTGAGATAGAGGAGAGAGACGGGAGAGAAAGCGAAGTGGGAGATGAGAGAGAATGGAGAGTGAGGGAGAGAGGGAGAGAGAGAGGAGAGGAGGGAGAGAGAGAGGGGGAGGCAGAGGAGAGACAGAGGAGAGAGAGGGGTGGGCAGAGGGAGAGAGAGAGGAGAGGAGGGATAGGAGAAAGGGAGAGAGATGAGAGAGAGGAGAGAGAGGAGAGGGAGAGAGGGAGGGAGAAAGATAGGAGAGAGAGGGGGTTGGGCAGAGGAAGAGAGAGAGGAGAGGAGGGAGAGAGGAGAGAGATAGGTGGGGGAGGAGAGAGAGAGGTGGGGGGAGAGAGAGAAGAGAGAGAGAGGGAAGACTTTGACTTAAGTTACCAAGGTATGCAGCGTCACACCTTTATGCATTATGCGAGCTTCCGTTCCGCTTGATTGAGCTGTATTTTGCAAATCACAGATGAATTAATTTGGGATTCTATTTTTCATTATCCTGACTCAGACGAAATATTTCCTTATTAATATATATTTCTTTAATTGACAAATGGTTTCTAGTTTATGCCTGAATAGTTATAATATTATAATTATCTCAGATTATATAACAACTATAAGTTTAATAAATGAATCGTCCCTGTTAAATTAGTATCATAAGGAATCACTCGCTATGACCAGAAGATAACCAAACACCAGGTCCAAACCATCAGATCAGATAACATGGTATGTTTGTCAGTGATTGAACCCCTATACTTCGCTATTCGGTTTCCTTGCCTAGGACTAGGCGTTCTATAATGGGAATATAATCACATTTTGCGGTCTTAATGGAATTATAAGGGCACTTTGCGTTTTGAGGTGAGAGGCCTTAATTCCCTCCGTTTGAAGGGACTCTCTTATCTTTGGGCCTAGACTGACCACACTTCACTCATGTTCATTAATTGGGTCATATTTCAGAAAATGTACAATTGGCAGCTCTACACATTTAGTAAATTCTCCAAAATTAGGCTGCAATTTGGTCAATACTAGGTAAATTCGAGAATATTCTGCATTGCATTGATTCTAGTAATCTGTTTGGTTAGGTTGAGCTGTATTTTGAATTTTATTTTCGTCTGAAATTTGGATTATTCGAAAGGATTGGTGAAGTTGAATTGTACATTTTCTGAAAATCTGACCCAATTGTGATCACGACTTCATTAAATGGTTGTAATCTAAGGTGAAACGCTAACAACACAAGAAGTGCGAGTGACCCGTCACTGAGTGCAGTTCTAACATGACTCTGCACCCAAGTCACCTTGTCTTACACCGTTTACTCACACAGACACCTGCACTGATTACGTATCTCAAGAGGAGCGGCAGAACCACGTAAGGTGGATTGTTGATAGCACAGATAATGATATGAAATCATAACGGGAGTTCAGGCCATATATATATATAAGGGGAGGGGGAGGGAGGGGGAGGGGGGGGGGGAGAGAGGAGAGGGGCAGTGTCAGTGAGTGCACATGACATGTAATCAGCGTTTGTACATTCTGACCCGACCTAGTAAAACTGCAGTTAACATCGGTCAAAATAATAACTTATATGTAGTTTGGTAACGTGTTTCAGACAATTTAAGAGTATATTGAGGTATTTTGACTTAAAATTATATAGAATTATATTTTTTAGAAACTACAGATTTCCTCTTGTATGTTTCTTTGTTATAAATATACATTTCAAATAAAGTTCAACAAATAGATTAAGTTAGGTCTGTGTTATAATTAAGTCTGTGTCATTAATATGTCATGATTCATATTGTCAACAAAGATCCTATTATTGATTTAACTGTAAACTTTTGCAAGAAGCCAATTATTGAATTGGTATTGTATCTTGCCATCAACTGTAAGAGCCCCAGAAGAAGCTGAATACCCCCCTACGCTGGAGAGTCTTCTTCAACAGCGGTCCACGACTTGAATAAAATGGTAACGACTGGAAGAACTGGGACTATCCCAGAAGTCTGTCGACCAATTTGTCATTTTTCCATTTAAATTGTACCTGGTTACGATACTTATGACAAATAAAAGATTTTTCAATTCAATTCAATTCAATAAAATGTCTTCTAAATCTAAATTATAAATTTCTATTATTATTTAATATCATATTATTTATTTTCGCTTATCACTTTTCGCTTAAATTATCGGTTACACATAATGTGTCGTCCGTTACACATTATGTATAATGGAACTACACATGTGATACACATATCTCATATAAATAGTAGCGCGTTGGTTCTCTGTATTATCCCTGACGAAGCCCTCCCCCCCCCCCCTCCCCAACAGGGCGAAATATTGGAATAAAGTTAACTATCTAAGAAGTCGACTTGAGTGATCATTCCCTTCCACCGAATCATATCATTTATTATATTATCTCATAACGATTACGTGGTTCTGCGCCATCGCACTGGGACGGCCCGCAGAGAGACGTGACAGAAAGGTCTAGGAAAAAATCAGATTGGACGCCTAATACTCTAATGGGTCAGATTTTCAGAAAATGTACAATTCATCTTCAACGATCCTATCAAATAATGCAAATTTAAGACAAAAAGGACTCTCAAAATACAGTTCAACCTAACCAAACAGATTTCTAAAATCAATGCAATGCCGAATATACTTGAATTTACCTAGTATCGACCAAATTTCAGTCTAATTTAACAGAATTTATTAAATGTGTAGAGCTGCCAATTGTACATTTTGTAAAATTTTGACCCTAATATGGGATTCTATAGTGACCCAAGACAGAGACAACTGCATGACGGACATGAGTGACATGGGTTTGACCTTGGGATGACGGGATGAAGGGTTCATGCACTCACGAGTGCGGCCGTCGATACGGATATACATGCATTTAGGTGAACATGGGAGGGGGGGGGGGGGTCGTGTCAACAATGTTTATACATGATTCCATCTGTCAATAAATGTCTATATATTGGTCAATCTATCTATCCATCCGCCAATCTATCTATCAAAAAAAAGAAGGTGTGTTTCCGATTTATCTAGCTGAGAATTAGGTATGGGGGATGGTAACCTTTCTTTTTTAATGAAACCACCTTCCATGCAGGGACTGAAATAAATGTTTATTTCGTAACAATAATTGTTCTATACAAGGGAAATGTATCTTCAAAGGTTGCAGTATAGTTTGTCTCCTAACTCGCTGCTGGGACAAGAATCACAATTTGCGAACTATTCCCGGTAGTGCGGATAAATATCTCCGGAAATCCGAGACAAGAACCCGAGATTTTATTTCGTCCATAATATTTTATAATAAGTTTGACAATGTCTTGCAGGGAAATGTCATATTACCTGTCACACACAGGTCTTCCGTGTATGTCAGAAAAACAAAATGCTAATGAATGTATAAGGTTGTCAATCGTTTAACAAATCATATATGTCGAAATGAGCTTTTCCTAAAAGTTCTCAACATTTTTTACATTCATGACGATTTTCCATTGTAATAGATTACCAGTTAAAATACACTTGTGTATTACCAATTTTACAATTCTCACGTCTGTGTTCGACTTAAGCAATGTATTCAAGTATATTGTAGATAATATGTCTACAGTAAATCAACTTTTATTTATTTATTCTTAAAACATCTTTTTTAAACCTTAACCAACATTGAGATGAAATATTTGCATAAGGGGGTTGTCTATGACTGTCAACTTCATCAGATGTCCTACTGAGTGATAAAAACTTATTTTTATGCATGTCCATGTAAAGCTGCTGGAGTTCTTTTTCCTTTTATCATCATTTGTGTGGAAAGGGTTAATTTTGATCACAGTCGGGACAATTACTTTTACATTTTAGTTCAGCCCAAAATAAATCCTGAACCACTCAGACTATTTTAGTATAATTTGTATCTCCTTAGAATTTGAGTTATACTCTATGAATTAGGGCAGGATAATATGTAAACTTATCAACTTTTAAAAATTGCCATTCTTACAGCAATTGTACATTTCTAGGCGACCTGACCCATATGTGATGTGTTACAGGAAAATGAGTCAAAAGCAAATAAATAGATTTTAAGATACCATCATATTTTTTTAAAAAATGAGATCAAGGGGACTCCAATGATGGTAAACATCTAATAAGTACTTCTATATTTTTGTTATCCTTGAAACAGTTCTTTTCAGATAAAATAAGATATTTCTTGATGGTCCATCACTAATAAAGTATCTAAATATACTCCTTAGGATAACCTCAGATATGCATCTAGATATATTCAATGCACAGTCACATGTATTCATGCTACTAGCAGCACTAAACACTTCCAAAATGAAAACTTTATGAGCAAGGGTTCATTGTGGAAAGATATTTGAAGAATATCATTTTTTTTTCAACTTGTGACTAATGTTTCTGTCCCACATCACATATACCATGGAAACTGCTTAAAATAAGCGATTTCTGGAGAAATAAAGGAACATAAGTATTTCCTTTTCCCACCTCAGTAATATAATGTAATCAAAGGGAGCAAATTGCTTTGGTTTTCGGGGAAGTGATAAAGCTGATGCATATGACGCAAATGAAGTTCGATAGAGGTTAAGGTTAAGGACACTATTCTCCGTCATCTCCCTGACAACGCCCGTAATTAGAGGAAATCTAGAAAGGAAGGAAACTATTTATGTAGTGTTTTCCAAGAACTCGTTAAATGTTTGAGAAAACATGGTATTGAATGGTTGATTTACACTTTCATTTAATCTATTTGTTCCCGACAAAAGAGATTCCGCTGCTAATTAATATTTGTATATTGTCATCAAAATTGGAGGTGCAGTTTCTAACTGAGACTAATACTATAGTTTCTATCTAACAAAACCACTTGCGTATATATATACACGTATATATATGTATAATCATTTTAAATGAATGCACATAAATATTACTGTGAACATTTGAATAGATAAGTACACAGTTGACTTAATCTAAGGGACTGTTCATTTTATTAGAATCGTTGATTATTGGGCATTAGTGGCGCCCCCTACCGTCGGCTACTGGCAGTGTTACTAGCTACCCAGAAACCCTTTTACATCCTTCTTCTCCTACCTCAGACAAGGAACAGTCACCCATATTTTAACGAGATTTGTTCCTACATACAAAAATACGGACAGGAATGTCAAGACATACACGAGCTTGCAAAAAAGAAATACCAACAACACCTGAAGAAAATACACCACAACAGTCAGGCGATCGGGTGGAGAAGGAGACTATTACGCCGGAGGGCACAAACATAAACCCAACCGAGCATACCAACGACACTGGCAGCCATTGTGATTGCGCAACAGCCACCGGTGAAACAACAGACGAAGCAAACATGTCGGCTGAAATGAAAAGGGCAAATGAGAGAATGGGGAAGATAGAGGAGTCTGTGACATCTCTAAAGGATACCATGACAGAAACAATAAAGCAGGCTATAGCAACGGCATTAGCCGGAGAAAGGGATAAAGAACCGATCACACATAACGACGAGGAGGAGGCCAACGGACACAAGCCCCAGGACCTGCCCCAGTACCCGGGAGCTGGTGCACAAGGAGGCCCGCGACAAGCACAAATACCATCACACTACCTACATCCAAGGGAGATCATGACGGACCAGATGTCCAGAATGTATCTGGACGGGCACATAGACATGGGAAATCCAATGTTTCAACCCCACCTCGCAAAAGGTAATATTAACTACTATCCTCGTATCAAACGCCACATAGCCAGACCCCACATGTACCTGGAGAGAGAGGGGGTAGTGACACCAAGGGACAAACTAGAAGCAAAAGAGTCAATGTCAATGTTAGAGTACATACAAGCGATGACCGACCTCATGATGGACAAAAACATGACGCCACAGGAGGACTTACCATACATGATACTGCATATCAATCAAATGTGCCAGGACGCCAGAGAGCGTCCATGGAGAAACGTCCTGAAATGGACAAACCAAGTGTTTGATAATATGGAGAGGGGTGAGTGTAAGTGGAGTGACCAAGAGAGAATACAGTATGCACGCATGAGGTACGCGATGGCACCGGGAAACATATCAAACATCGAGCACTCCAGTGTACCATGCCCAACCTACAACAGTAAGGGGACATGCAAGGAACCGGAGGGGCATACAATGGAAAACCCGATACTCAACCACATATGCTCGTTTTGCTACGCCCTGAACAGTGTGAATAGGCACAATCACCCGCTGTCAGAATGTATGAAACGTCAAAAAGCGAAAGCATCACACAGTAGGGAACAAAGCCCATCAAACCAGCCTTTCTTCTACCCACCGCCACCGCCCACTAACCTGACACAACACCAGGCACAATACGCGCCACGCCCACCTACGAGCCAGTAAACACACTACAGCTCAAAAAACTAGACACCCCCGCGAGCGGCAGCTCGTGGGAACACACAGGAAGACAAAAGACCGCAGTGAGTAACACCAAACTATGTTTAAAAGATCAGGATAGAAATGATGACATGGAAGTGATTGACGTGTGTATATACGAAACCTGTGGCCACGGCATGTGCAACTGTTTATGTTTATGTTCATTTGAGAAAGCCGGAAGCCAGCACAGCTTCCGCCCGGGCCCACAGCCAATCACAAACGCCGAGACAGGCGCGATAGGAAACACACCAATCACGGGCAGTCTTGCAAAATCCAAAATGGCAGCCCCCATGAAAAACAAGTACAGAGGAGAAACTGCGATAGATACAAGTAATTTCTGTGAAAATACAGGCGTGACAGAGGTGGAAAGTGTAACAGGGAACAAAATATACTTTCATAGAGACGTATACAGATGGGATTTCAATGATATACGACAAATCTGCAACACGAGGCCGGGAAAAATACGGGACGAAGCCACGCCGAGACCCATCGACATGGCGCAGTATAGAGCGAACAGCTGGCCGGCGGCCAACAAGGAAGTACTGCACGAGGAACTAGCCGACATATAGGAAGCAGTAAGAGAGACAGGCCTTCCTAACTTAATGCAAGCCCGGAGAATGTTGCCAACAGGCCTGAACATAAAAGCATGGCAGGGTTATTTGACGAATGTGTTGTCAGAACATGAACTGTTAGACCAGGTGTGCTACGGTTTCCCACTAGGTTACATGGGACCGATAAGCGACACTAGTGAGATGGACAACCACACGTCTGCGAACATATACCCAGAACAAGGGGAGAAATACATAAATGAGGAGATAAACAACGAAGTGGTCTACGGACCTTTTAAGATACAGAATTTTACAGAATGGACCCACATAAACCCCCTGATGTCGCGTCCGAAAGCCACACCCGAAAAGAGAAGAGTGATACTTGACCTCTCCTTTCCTGCTGACCGATCCATAAATGCCTTCATAAAACAGAACTACATCATAGGAGCGACAAGAAGTCACACACTACCAACAGTAGAAGCGCTGGTCGACGCACTACTACAAAAAGGCCCGGGTATGTACCTATACACGCTGGACATCCAGCGCGCGTATAAAAATTTCAGGGCTTGCCCGGGGGACTGGCCTTTGCTGAACTTCAAATGGAAGGACCTTTTCTACCTGGACATATCGATGCCGTTCGGAGCTAGGCAGAGCAGTGCTCATATGCAACGAGTGGCAAATGCTATAATCGCAATAATGAGAATAGCAGGATACAAAGCCATGATGTATCTAGATGACATTGTGGGATGGGCAGGTACATTACAAGAGGCAGAAGAAAGCTACCAGCACGCAGTGCGAATACTTCAGGACCTTGCACTCCCCATAGCCCATGATAAGACACAAAAGCCCAGCATGGAAGTGAAATGGTTGGGAGTCATAGTAAACACGGCAAACATGACATTGAAAATGCCAGAGAACAAACTAGAGGAACTGCGCGAAGAAGCAGGAAGGTTCAGCAAGAAGAGTAGATTCATTGAAGAGTACTTGCACCCCCCCCCCCCCCCCACACACACACACTTATACATCTATCAATTTTCCTTCTCCTCCCCCTTTCGTTCCGCTCCCTGACTACCTCCCTTGCTCTCCCTCCCCCTTTATCCCCCTCTCCTCCTCCTCCTCCTCCTCCTCCTCCTCGATACCCTTCCTTCTTCCTCCTCCCATTCGATCCTGTCCTCGTCCTCCTCCCCTCACTCGCCCTCCCCCAGGAGAAGGTTGTTGAGGTGGGGCAGGAGAAGATCAAGGAGACGGGGGAGGAGGGAGAGGGTTTGCAACAGGTATGGTAGTGAGGTAGTAGGACGGGGAGGAGGAGTAGGGGAAGAAGAGAGAGAGGGACAGAGAGGGAAGGGGGGAGAGAGAGTGGCACAACCTGTGGTGGAGATCAATCACTGAGGAGTGAGGGTTCAGGGGTGACGCACAGGCCTATGGAGAAGATTGTGGCTGATTTCCAAATGTAGGCAATACGCCTATGGTGGAGATGAGTGAGAGGAGGGCCATGCTGTACAGCACTGACCACTGGTGGAGATAAAACTAAGGTTGCAGGGAGACATGAACAGCGGCATGACATGACGCAATGGGTGTAAAGTCTCGTGCCCTCTCGCAGTCGGCGATAATCTTGCAGCTGTGGCCTATTTTCATGGACAAGTTAGAATCTCAGTACGTCATTATAGCGTATTGGAGAGTAGAGTTAATAATTTTTATTGAGACTAGTTTCATATTAAATGATATTCTCATGGAGATCAAGAAAAGGTAATACATGGATTAATTAGTAGTACAAAAACCAGTCAATTATCGATTTAAATGATAAACCATATGACATTAATATAGGCTACTCTTGGTATCCCGTTTTCTACTAGTTTGCTAGACATATATGAGGAAACTTTTTGATCTTCAGCTGTTCTTCTCTTTAAAATATTCTGGATTAAAGTTCCCATATGCATACATGCATACATGCAGTTCTACCTACACATGCTCTCTTGTGTATACATGTATCAGCATGAATGCATAAAGCATGCATCTGTTCGTAGATCTGCATGTATACATGGCTGATGCACCCTTAAACCAAACCTTCCACTCTACTTTTTTCTCCAGTTTTTAAAACTGGAGGGTTTTGACGATTAACGCAAAAATATATGATATACGATCAAACCCCTCTTACCTTAAGCTGTCCTTGTTATGCTTTGATCTAAGTTCATGTTTAAGGTCAGAGCAGGACTAAATCGCAGTAACTATAACTTGACATCGGACATAAGTATTAGATTCTGAGAAAACGTTTCCCTTGGAAATACCAGGTAGCTAAACACAATGACTAAATGACTAAATCTGACTATAACTTGACATCGGACACAAGTATTTGATTCTGAGAAAACGTTTCCTTTGGAAACGCTAAGTAGCTACATTAAGTTGACACTAATTGTAAAGTCAAAATAGATAAATAGTTAAATAGATCATTAGTTAACTCAATACTCACCAACTCCTGAAGAAGGGCAAGTCGCCCGAAAGCTCGAGATAACCAAATAAAACAACAATCAAGTTTATTATGCTCTTTCATCAATTACATCAACTATTTAAGCCAGCCTCCCCGATATACAGCGAGCCCCCTTCCCTCTACTGTAACTTAATACTTGTTTCATTTCAGTCTCAAGTAGTAAGAATAGGGGACTTGCATGTGCCACTGCGCATGTCTGGTACAATGCATCATGGGATGGATTTTGATGAAATCTGACATACGAATATTTCGGAACATTTTTTATAAAAAATTGCAAGAATGTTTTCATGAATATAACAGCTTTTATAGATTTTCTATGAAAACCAAATGCATGATGGGAACGATGAAGCCTAGTGTTATGGAAACATGTATAATACATGGATATTGACAATTAGAGAATTGATAAATATCCAATGCTGAACATGGCATGATTTCTATAGATTTTACACTGTACCATTATACTAGGCCTGTAATGCCATGCGAATTAGGATTCAAAATGGGGGCTATGCAACTCCCCTATTACTTGTGTATCAATAGGACTATTTCATACCCAAAAGTACTTCAGAATTCAGTAAAATGAAATAATTCTAGCCAGAGCTGAAACTAGCGTGGATAGGATAGCGAGTCCAACCTTATAACATAGGGTGAATGGCCGCCCCCTCTATCTACCTCCCTGAGTACCTCCGTCTACAACTACAGGTGGTCCCTATAGAAGCCATGTTTGTATTACAACCACAAGTTAACAGTTACATGGAGGTACACCACAGACCAGGCCTGCTGCTTTATATTAACCACGAAGAGGGGCCGGGGGGGGGGGGGGGGAGTGAATGGGAGCTTAGAGTAAAAGGGAAAGAAAAGGAAAGATTTGAGAGACAGAAAGGCAGAGACGGGAGACAAAGGCAGAGAGAGAGAGAGGGAGAGAGAGGCGGGGGAAAGAGGAAGAATTAAGAGAGAGGGAAGAGGGAGAAGTAATAGAGAGAGAGACACGGGAAAAAAGGGAGAGGAATTAAGAGAGAAAGAGAGAGGGGGTGGGGAAGAGAGACGGGGGGGAGAGAACGAATTAAGAGAGAGAGAGAGGGTGGGAGTGAGAGACCCTTTTATTTGAGACTCAGAGACAGGGAACGGAAAGCAGAGATAGAGAAAGTGCACGAGAGAGCGAGGGGGCACAAGAGACAGACGAAAGGAGAGAGAAAGTGGGAGGGGTGGGGAGAAAAAAATTGACAACGTAACTAAAAAGAAATAGTGAGAAAGAGATGAAGGAAAATGAGTGAGGGATATGATTAGAGAGAGGTGGAGTCGGGATGGAGTAATTGATGTGAGTCCTAATAGGGGGCGGGGCAGCATATGGCCTGGTTGTGAGACAAGCTCCTGAGTCCTGTTTCCGCGCTTACTTTCCCGCTCAAGGTCAGCATCAGTGAACTAAATATTTTCTACTTCTTGTTTCGTTCTTTTCCTACCCGTCGCAGTGTCATTTGGCCACAATCTTGCAACATTTTGCCCTCTTGCTCTTGCTGCAGGGCATGATGTCCACATTTGGGTCAGATTTTCAGAAAATGTACAATTGTCAGCTCTATACATTTAGTAAATTCTGCTAAATAAGGCTGACAAATGATGAATACAGGGTATTTCTGAATATATTTGGTATCACATTGATTTAAAGAATCTGTTTTGCTAAGTTAAACTGCATTTTGAAGCTTATTTTTGTCTTAAATGTGGGTTATTTGAGAGAATTGGTGAAGGCGAATTGTACATTTTCTGAAAATCTGACCCATTTATTTCAGTGGTCCCCTGGAATCCTTCTCTCATTATCGCTCAGCGGCGCTCGTTCTTTTTCTTGCCCGATTCAACTTCGAATTTTGTATTTATAGGACCAACTAGACTTACTAGGAATTACAATGACTACAATCCGTCTATCCGTAATAAACACAAATTAATGATAAAAAAGAACTAATAGCCTATACATATGGGTCAGATTTTCAGAAAATGTACAATTCACATTCACCAATCATCTCAAATAACCCACATTTAAGATAAAAATGAGCTTCAAAATGCAGTTTAACATAACAGAACAGATACTTTGAATTAATGCGATGCCAAATATACTCAAATATTATCTGGTATTCATCATTTTTCAGCCTAATTTAGCATAATTTACCAAATGTGTACAGCTGTCAATTGTACATTTTCTGAAAATCTGATTCACATATACCCACCAGACATTTCCTGCCCAGATGCTGTACTAAGAACTACCGAAATACAATCCTACAAGAAAATGGGAATTGTCTTGAAGTCATTCTTCACATTATGCTGCATTTATTGAACTTAAAGTAATCACGAGCTCCCCAAGCATATAAGCATTACTTTAAAATCAGGAAGCGAGTGGATAAAGGTTGACATTATGGTTTTCATCATGGTTCTTTATTTATATGGTGAATTTTAGTAGGGTCAGATTTTTAGAAAATGTACAATTGGCAGCTCTACACATTTAGTAAATTTTGCTGAATTAGGCTGAAAAATGATGAATACTGGGTATATCTGATTATGTTTGGTGTCGCATTGATTTAAAGTATCAGTTCTGTTATGTTAAACTGCATTTTAAAGCTGATTTTTGACTTAAATTTGGGTCATTTGAGAGGTTTGGTGAAGACGAATTGTACATTTTCGGAAAATCTGACCCAGTAATGTGAACAGAACCGATTTTTTTTTAGTGTGAAAGTGTAAGGCCTAATTAGCGTGTGGGAAAATAAAGATTCCGACTGAGAATATCTATGAGCAATAGTTGCATGGTTGATGAGCAGCTATGAGCAGATACTGGGAATATAATGTGTAGGCACGCCCCAACCATTGCCCTCAATGTGTTGTCCCGGGGAGACACCTACTGGCAAGAGGGGAACTAATGATGACCAGCTGGGATACCTTTGGCGCTATACAGTCTAGGCCCAAAGTTGAGAGAGTCCCTTTAAACGGAGGGAAAGCCTATTGCCCTCAAACCATTACCAAAACCAGTGCCATTATAATTGCATTAAGACCGCAAAATGTCATTATATTCCCATTAGAACGCCCAGTCCTAGGCTTGAAAACAATTAGCGAAGTAGGCGTCCAATCACTGACATACCATTCTTATCTGCCACATTTGTATTAAATTAAATGTACAATTGTCCTGCATCATTGCTCCCCACTAATTCTTCCTAAACTGTGTTACATTACTTTACCCCATTATATATAAGCCTAGTTGCTGTTAGGCTGGTAGTGGATGACAGGCACTGGAACACCTGATTCTAAATCAGAAATGCATGACTTCCTTTCAAAATCAAAATAAATAAATAATAACATGAAATAAGTATTGTAAATTCTCTATATCAGTTGATGTTATCATATTTTAACCTGAATACGTCAAATCCTGGTTGATTATTACTGTCAAATGGAAGTCAACTAATTAGTTAGGAGTTCAATTGTCGATTTTTTACGCATTTTCAATTGTATGCAGTGCTGCCTCTATCTTGTACTTTTGTACTTTTGCTTCTCCACCACCTCCTTTTTCTCCTTCTGCTCCCTCTCCTCTTCCCCTTCATCCTCGTTGCCTTCTTCCTCCTCCCCTTCTCCCCTTCTCCCACCTCCTCCACCT